>CALSBW010025041.1:0-49004 GCA_943590975.1 Lindbergichthys nudifrons
TAATGTGATTTAATGAACGTACCATTGCTGTTCTTTGGGCGTGATAACGGCCATCATGCTCAGCTGTCCTACGGCGAAACATGTCCATAGCGTGTGCTTTCGTCGTCCAATCCTTTTGTTAAGGCTTCTTAACCACCTTCGCCTCCGACTCAGCATTTCTATTGCATTTGAATGGTCGATCTGTATTTGTTTTTGTATTTGTGGCTGAGTTATTGGCTTAAATAGCTCAGTTACGAAGCTGTATAACACGACCACCAAAACGTCAACTCCATACCGTGTCTGAGGTCGGAAGGTAAACAGAAGCATACAGCGGAAGCGGACGTTTTTTTTCTTCTTCTTCTCTCGGTTTTTTGGCGAATTGCAACTTTAAGGTGCATACCGCCACCTACTGTACTCGTCGTGAAGTTGTTTGCGACCTGCCAGTAAACCCAAAGCAGAAGAAGAAGAAGTGACGTCAGCGGCTCATTTGCCTAATCCACCCCCAGGAACTCATTTTGGTGTGAACGCGATCTGCTTTATTTAGTTCATCAGAACTAAAGGAGCTCTCATGAACTAACGTTCTCATGAACTACTGTGGGAAAAGTATTTGGTGTGAACGTGCCAATAGGCCTACAGTAGGCAGGGGGGTGGGGGCTGGTGAACGGTATGGTCAATGTTTGTAAACACTGTGACATTTTGACTTTATTTGATCATTTCAGTTAAAAACTAACATTCATATTTATCTTTTTGAGAAGAGCAATATGAATATGTTAGTAGCTGATGTTAGAAGTATTCGTTGTTCTCGCGCCCAGGAGAGAAGCTTAGAATGAAGACTCATGGAGTCTCCGGAAAGGTTCAAATTGGTTGAGTTTAATTAAATGGCACGGTGATACAACAAGCATAGGGTAAGAGGAGAGACAGAGCAGCTGTTGCCTCGCCGGGGTGAAGGGGTCAAGTCTCGTGGTGAAGAAAAAGAAGTGTCTTTAGAGCTCCGTCACCTCTCTCTATATCTCAGTGGTGACTCCTCCTCATCAAAGACCGGCGGTGACGTAAGGAGGGAACTTCCCTCCTCTTTCTCATTGTCTTAGTTTCTCTGATTAGGTCATCTCTCTGAGAGTGAACCTTAAATGTATGTGTGATCAACAGACATGTTTAGGGGGTGAGGTTTTGCATACTGTGTCTGTGTATATCTCACTGTCTTGTAGGGTGAGATGGTTTTGCATACAGTGCCAGAGGGGGTATCAGCTGGCCTCCCAGAATGTTGTTGTAATGCAAATCTGCTTTGATGTCCTCCCATAAAGAGAGCCTGTTTCACTCAGAACAGTACGCCCTCCTTTGGAGGGGACGTCATACTTGCAAATATAAAGATCCTTATTGCTTTCAATACGAACATTGTGTTGCTGTACGTTTGTCACCTAACTGATTATTCTCTCTAGACCCCAGCTGATTTTAAAGCTGCTACGACAAAGCTTACTGTGCGTTTAAACTAAATTACGTCATTGAATATTGATTTTAATTTCTAACACTGACCCAGCCCCATGGTCTGTCACAGTAGTGCGGGAAAGAGAAGTGCACTGTTTTGCCTGGCTGGACCTGTAATTTACAGGAAAGGAGTGCGCGCTACTAAGAGGAGAGAGAGAGCTGTGGCTGATGGGCCATTACATTAGGTGTGTAAACACACAGCATTCAGACTGTTTAAAAAACGGTAACAACGGACTATTTTTCTTAGCGGATGCATGTCAATTTAAATCAATACATACAACTATTTTTTAAATCAATAAAAACATTTTCTAAATCCATAAAAGCATTTCAATTAATATTGGGAGTCATGTCGTTACTTTGTTGAGAATGTGGCCATTCTCCGCTACGCGTCGGGATCCTGATCTGCCTGACAAGGCTCCATTCAAATATAAATATTTTTAGTGAATTACTGAGTTTAGGCACGTTAATAACGTTTTAATGAAGTTGAATACAGTATATTCATATTTGTCAGTGATTTCATGTCAATTCGGCGAACATAAACATAAATGATCGTGGTGAAGAGGATGATTAAATTAGGATTACAAATCGAGAGCCGGCTGCATTTCCTCTCGTTCGTTTTTTTCGACTAAACAACATTATTTTGTTAAATAACAACATGGTGATGTTTTGTAAATGATTACATGTCTCTTATTTAGCACAGACTATGATCCTATCCGTGACATATGGATCTTAACAAAGATCCGCTATACAGTAGTACCAGACATACTGTACATCCAGTTTACTGTGTCGAAGTTGATTTCACATGAGCTCCAGTGTGGAACCCCACTGCACCCCCTGGTGGATCAATGATCTATTACAGCTGGCTTCACAATAATTACATTTACTTATCACGGGGGCGGTCTCATGTCAGACTGGGAGCAGGCTCTTCATCACGGGCCTTTCACGGGCCGTTCACGGGCCGACCACGACCCTCGCGTTTCAAACTGTCCTAAATTAGCTGCTACATCTGTAAACGTATAGTAATAATAATAATAATAATAATAAAGGCCAGCAAGATTGTACAAATTAATAAGCAGCCCCGTGCATGCGTGCGCATTGTAGGAAAGCAAGACAATATATGGCGAAGATATGTAGAAAATAAACGTATTTGAGATACGTCCAAAATTATTCCAGACGGCTTCACTATATTTCGCCAGGATCGGACTGTTAATTCAGAGAGAAGCAAGGGAGGAGGCATGTGCGTCATGATAAACAATAACTGGTGCACAGATGTGGGGATTATTTATTCGGACTGTTCCCCTCATTTAGAGCACCTCATGATCACATGCCGGGCTTTTCATCTGCCAAGAGAATTTACATCGGTTGTGATAACAGCAGTGCACATTCCGCAACACGCTGACAACAACACAGCACTGGGCGAACTGTTTGGAGTGATTGACAGGACAGAGACTTCACGGCCAGAGATGGCTTTCATTGTGGCTGGGGATTTAACACAGCCAACTTGAAGAAAGTCCTGCCGAGATACTATCAACATACGCGCGGCGGAAATACACTGGACCATGTTTATTCCCCTTTTCGACATGGATATAGGGCTCTCCCTCGCCCTCCCTTCGGCAAATCGGACCACATCTCCCTGCT
This sequence comes from Lindbergichthys nudifrons, assembly GCA_943590975.1. Taxonomy (NCBI): domain Eukaryota; kingdom Metazoa; phylum Chordata; class Actinopteri; order Perciformes; family Nototheniidae; genus Lindbergichthys; species Lindbergichthys nudifrons. The sequence continues at coordinate 3,100 of CALSBW010025041.1, forward strand.
GCTGCTGCCTGCTTACAGGCAGAAACTGAAACAGGACAGACCGGTGACACGGACTATACAGCGCTGGAGTGAGGAGTCAGACTCAGCTCTGCAGGACTGCTTTGAATCTACGGAGTGGAGTGTGTTTGAGGACAACACTATCAACACACACACGGACAAGGTCATTTGCTACATTGGAAATGCGTCGATGACGTGGTACTGAAGGTTACTGTACGGACATTCCCAAATCAAAAGCCCTGGATAAACAGCGAGGTGCGTACCAAGCTGAAAGCGCGCACTATCGCGCACAGAGGTGGAGATTCAGAGGAGTACAAGAAATGTATGAACTCCGGAGAGCTATCAGCAGTGCAAAGAGACAATACAGAGAAAAAGTGGAGTCTGACTTCAAAGGCTGTAACACCCGGAACATGGCGGGACTAAGAACTATGACAGATTACAAAGGAGCAGCGGGGGGTACTGCGGGACTGTCTGCGTGCCTATCTCTCCCAGATGAGCTGAACAGTTTTTTTGCATGATTCGAGAGCAGCCAGGCTGTGGAGGCACAGAAGGATCAGGAGCCCTGCCCTTTTGTTTTAAACAGGGCAGATGTGTGTAAATCCTTTAAAAGGGTTCATCCACACAAGGCTCCTGGACCTGATGGCATCCCTGGCCGTGTTCTATGGGTGTGTGCAGTTCAGCTGGCAGAGGTGTTCACAGACATCTTCAACAGGTCCCTGCTGCAGTCTGTAGTCCCCACATGCTTCAAACACTCCACCATCGTTCCTGTCCCCAAAAAGTCAAAAATCACCAGCCTCAACGACTACCGCCCAGTAGCACTCACCTCCATCATCATGAAGTGCTTTGAGCGGTTAGTCAAAACATTCATCACCTCCTCCCTCCCTGACTCTCTGGACCCCCTGCAGTTTGCCTACAGAGCAAACAGGTCCACAGACGACGCCATAGCCCTCACCATCCACACTGCCCTCTCACACCTGGACCAGAGGAACACATATTGTAGGAGCCATTTCCTTAGATTATATTCATTTATCTTTTTAGAGTACATAACCTGAGATTCTGTGGTGTATATTATTTATTATTTAATTTGAGTGCGTTACTCCTGCAGGTCGAGATGCTGCAGCATAAAAGGAGAGGTGCTGCAGCCTACTGGTGTGGCTGACTGAAGCAAACAGTTTTTAGACCTTGCTGGTTGGGAGCGTCACAGCTTGGTTCTTTCTTGTGCCTTTAACATTGAAGTATCAGTTTATATGAGAAATAGTTTGTTTACATTTATTTATTTATTTTTGCCTTTTTTGGAATAAACTATCTTACTTTTCAATCACATCTGGACATTTATATTTTTTCTCTCAAACTACAAGCGTCTATTCGTCGGTCAGCCCCACGAGTGAATCACAAACAAAGGACAAAAAACAAATTAATATCGTGGTCACTACACATATGTTAGAATGCTGTTCATTGATTACAGTTCAGCATTCAATACCATTGTGCCCTCCAAGCTGGCCATCAAGCTCAGAGACCTCGGGCTCAACATCGCCCTCTGTGATTGGATCCTGAACTTCCTGACGGGCAGACCCCAGGCAGTGCGGGTGGGAAACATCACATCCTCCACCCTGATCCTCAACACCGGAGCCCCTCAAGGCTGCGTGCTCAGCCCTCTCCTCTACTCCCTGTTCACACACGACTGCGTGGCCACACACAGCTCCAACACCATCGTGAAGTTTGGTGACGACACGACCGTCATCGGCCTGATCACCGATGGCGACGAGACGGCGTACAGAGAGGTCGAAAACCTGACATCTTGGTGCCAGGATAACAACCTCCATCTCAACGTCAGCAAAACCAAGGAGCTGATTGTGGATTACAGGAAGCAGCAGAGAGAGGGACACGCCCCCATCACCATCAATGGGACTACGGTGGGGAGAGTCAGCTTCAGGTTCCTCGGTGTCCACATCACTGAGGACCTGACATGGACTCATCACACAAACACCATCACCAAAACAGCTCGACAGCGGCTCTTCTTCCTCCGCAGGCTGAGGAGGTTCAACATGGACTCCAGGATACTCTGAAACTTCTACAGGTGCACCATAGAGTGTATCCTGACCTTCTACAGGTGCACCATAGAGAGCATCCTGACTGGCTGCATCATGGCCTGGTACGGCAGTTGCACCGCCCTCAATCGTAAGGATTTACAGAGGGTGGTGAAAACTGCACAGAACATCACCAGGACGGAGCTGCCATCCATGGAGGATCTTTACTCCCAGCGGCTCAGGAAGAAATCCCTCAGGATTATAAAAGACCCCCATCACCCCAGCCACAAACCGTTCTGTCTGCTGCCGTCTGGCAGGCGGTACCGCAGCATCCGGACTAAAACCACCAGACTCAGGGACAGTTTTATTCCACAGGCCATAAGACTGTTAAACACCTGAACTAAGAACATCCATAACATTCACCTGTTTGCAACTTACAAATTATGTATCACTTGTATATAGACAAGTATGGCACTATTTCTATTCTATGTTATTGTATTTACTTGCATTATTGTATCTGTTTTATTGTGTTGCACTGTTGGAGGAGCCTGGGACCTAAGATTTTCATTGACATAACTACACTGTAGTTATGTACGAATGACAATAAAAGCCTTGAATCTTGAATCTTGAGTTCCCCATCGGCCCCAGTCAACCAAGGTATACCTCAAGGCTCTGTGCTTGTACCCCTCCTCTTCACCATTTACATGCTCCCACTTGGTCAAATCATCCGCCACCATGGTCTCAGCTTTCACTCATTGGCTGATGACACACAGCTCTATCTCTGCTCCAAACCGTCCACTCAGCTCCCCCCTCAATCCCTTGTCAACTGCCTACAGGACATAAAAAACTTCAAGTCATCATTAAAAACTCACCTGTTCACCATGGCCTTTGACCCCTTACCCATCACAGGCCCCCTGCTTCCACTCCTACTGCTATTTATTAAGTGTTTTACTTTATGATTTGCCCCTTGTGTTTGTTTGTTCACCATGTAAAGCGGCTCTGGGTCCCTTGAAAGGTGCTAAACAAGTGTAATCTATTATTATTATTATTGTTCTCTAAAAAAATTGGAACATGTATAGAAAACCATTCGAGTTCCGATTTCATTGAAATCGATTTCAATGTGTATTTAATTTATATTTATTTGAAGTTATGCATTATGGTTAGGAGATTATTGCATTCCAGAATTTAACCATGAGAATTACATTTAGAAAATAAACAATTACTTTTAGAGGGTATAAGTGTTGCACCATATAGTAAATGTACCTGTGAGCAGAATGTTATTCTTTCGGAGGATGACGTCAGCTGAGCCAGGCCAATGGGCTCCTCTTCTCCCGCATCCTTGAACTGGGACTTCAACTCTTTCCTGATGCTTTAGATCTTTACTGCTCGTTGGTTCTTTACGCAAGGTGTTCTTGGGCCTTTTTTCTACTCCTCTCCAAAACGTTCCTCTGCGATGCTGACAATGATTGCTGTCAAGGTTTACAGCTTCTTATCTGCCTCTCCCTTCCCTGTTGCCTCCTGAATCTGGTCAATATCATCTTCAAACTGCGAGGTCATGTTTGCTGCATTTGATCCGCCGCCTCTCACACTTTGTGCTGGAGGGATTAGTGGGCAACATTTATCACGTACAATGTGTTGGAGCGCTAGCCAATAGTGTTACATAGTGATGTCGTTAAGTTACGGAAGTAAACAAAGGAGTCCAATAGAGTGCCACAGTGACGCGTCCTAAAACCCGGAAGTAAAGTCCTTCCGGTTCCGGCACCCTACTTTTATAATTTTCTAATCATAAATCTATCGATAAGATTTATGATTCGAAAATTATAAAAGTAGGGTACACATGTGGATATTATCCGGCTGAACAAAACGTGATCTGTCTCTTCAATTTGTGTCAACCACAGACCTTATTTCGAGCTATTTTCCAAAATCCTATGGAGAAATGTCATTGTTTTTTGTTGAAGGAACCGGAAGTGGTAAAATGCTAACTTACTTACGGGTTTTAGGACGCGTCACTGTGGCACTCTATAGAGAGGCGAAGTCTCGCCCCTTCCGGTTGAGCTCCATGGGACCTTCGGAAAAGTTATGCATTGAAGTCAATGGAGAGAGAAAGATTATCTTTCGATCCCGTTTGAATTGTGCCACGAATTACACATATGATGTTTGTCAATTTAAAAGATAATTTTACATGTCAAAAAAATAAAAATGTGTTGTAAAACTGTGAAGTAACACTTTTTTTGTGTGAAACCGCTCAATGAACTACATCTCCCGTCTCGCACCACACCAAGACGGCCGTCACGTTGGCACATTTAACTTCTTTCTTTCAGAATGAGGCGAAAAGTATTAAAAGAGGTGAAAATCACTACAAGTCTGGGCATGTTGAGAGCTGTACATACACACAAGGGGAGTTAGTCGGTTCCGTAAGAGCCAGCATGCGGGACCGGGATTCTGGGATTTGTAGTCTTTCTAGTTGCGTATTTTTCATAGTCTTATATTTCAACAGTTTTACGACAAACTGTGACTTTTTTGACATGGAAATTATTATTTAAGATTGACAAACATCATATGTGTAATTCGTGGCACAATTCAAACGGGATCGAAAGATAATCTTTCTCTCTCCATTGACTTCAATACAAACTTTTTCCGAAATAAGATCCCATGAGTCCCACCGGAAGGGGAGGGACTTCGCCTCTCTATAGAGAGGTCCCGCCCATCTACTTCCGACCCATGGGACCTTATTTCGGAAAAAATTATGTATTGAAGTCAATGGGGAGAGAAAGATTATCTTTCGATCCCGTTTGACATGGAAAAATAATTTCCATGTCAAGAAAGTCACAGTTTGTTGTAAAACTGTTGAAATATAAGACTATGAAAAATACGCAACTAGAAAGACTACAAATCCCAGAATCCCGGTCCCGCATCCTGGCTCTTATGGAAACCGACTAACTCCCCTTTTGTGTATGTGCAGCTCTCAACATGTCCAGACTTGTAGTGATTTTCACTTCTTTTAATACTTTTCGCCTCATTCTGAAAGAAAGAAGTTAAATGTGCCAACGTGACGGCCGTCTTGGTGTGGTGCGAGACGGGAGGTGTAGTTCATTGAGCGGTTTCACAGAAAGTGTTACTTCACAGTTTTACAACACATTTTTATTTTTTTTGACTTGCAAAATTATCTTTTAAATTGACAAACATCATATGTGTAATTCGTGGCACAATTCAAACGGGATCGAAAGATAATCTTTCTCTCGCCATTGACTTCATGCTGTCTTGACTCATAACAACGCGTCTTTATTTTGTTTATTGATACATCCATCATCTTAACTTGCATAGGGTCTTGGGGGGGTTAATCCTATTTCAGCTCAAATTGGGCAATAAAATGCGTAAGCGGTTGGGTGCCCTGAAAACTGTGTTAATCTACAGTATAGTGTTTTAGTCGCCAACCTACCTCACTTTATCATCTCAAAGAGAGTGAGTAATTTAGTTAAGTAAGTCATTACTTTTTTTTAAAGTAAAAGTCATGTGTAATGCATTTAAAAAAAAATGAGTCACTACCCCAACAGTGATGGTGGTACACTTTATATATGGTAGTAAACTACAGTCAATTGTAGTACACTTTATATACAGTTTATGGCTTTATACTTTAAATACACTCTATGGTGTTACACTTTATATATAGAGTGTATGGTGTTACACTTTAAATATACATTATATGGTGTAAAACTTAATTTATAGAGTTTATGGTATAGGACACTTTATATACAGTAAACAGTCTATGTGGTGCACTGGCCCCGCCTGCCCTGAGAGGTGTAGCTGAATGCGGACCGTGAAGGCAGCATTAATGTGTCACATGACAGGCAGCCTCTCCGACTGAGCAAAGACACATCAAATAATCATGGTAAGAAGTTTTCTAAATACAGCATTATTGTATGCATTTAAACGCTTCCTCTGTTTGCCTGCATGTGTTCGGTTTCGTTGAATGCAACACCTATCATACAGTGTGTCCCTTCAGTTGGTGTAAAGGCTGTACGTGAAGCTGCTGTGGCCTAACGCCTCTGAGGCAGCGTCAGACAGCGACTGGCTAGGCTAACACTGCAGCTGAAAACAAGCCAGAAGCTAGTGGTTTTACTTTAATTGTATTGTATTCAAAAGCACATTCATCACATCCTGATATTCCGTCTCATGTGACGGCTTAATGGTGCCAGTGAGTGTAGCCTGTTTAGATTTATGGGACTAAAGAAGTGTAACAGTAAGGCTAGCTGTTGTTAGCCTAACGTTTCTCTTCCGCTCTGCTGTGTCACATTTACTGAGCTAATGTTATGGCCTGCACCGGATAAACAGCAGGAACTATGTCAGCTGATTAGCAGCGGTGCTATTCCCAAAATGCCATAAGGCAAGAACACATAAACTATAATATTCATATAAGTGTTCGTACAATATAATGCCTATTTGTACACACATTGTTGCTGCGGACATGTATACGTCCTCCGTAAAAATTAGGCTGTCTTTACGCTAGATGTGTGCTTTAGTTGGAATTGGGGTTGACGAACGTTAGAGTATTTCACTTATTTGCGGCAGCCAGTGTTTTGGAAGTCAATACATTAAAATAAAACATTGCCATGTCTTGAATGTTTTAATTGTACTCTGTACGTTAGTATCAAGCATATTCTTATTTTATTTACCTAAAGATATGATTGCGTGATGTGTTTAAGGTCCTTTCACGGTTCCATTTGTAATTCAGTCCTGTTAACTGCTTTGTAACTTAAACTAGATTAAAACTACAGATATGGAATGTAACTAAGTACATTTACTGTAGCATTGTAGTCTATTTGAGTAAAAATGTGGGGTACTTGTACTTACCTGTGTTATTCCATTGTATGCTACTTTTCACTTCTGCTCCAATACATTTTGGAAGCCATTACTTTATGTTTTACTCCATTACAGCTTTTGCTAATTTACAGATTCAAATGGTTAGCTAATACAAAAAAATACTCTTATAAATAAACATAATTATACCTTAGGATATCCAGCAGTAGTAAAAGTAATGTAAATGACCTCCTCATTTAGCAGCAGTGATGAACACATTACTGCATCAAAGATCACAATCCACTACTTAAAGGTCCCATGTCATGCTTTTCCGGTTATTACCTGTTCCCTTGTGTGTTATGAAGGTTTTTCTGCATGTGAACGTTCTGCAGAGTCACAAACCCTCAAAGTACACCCTGACGCGAGTAAAACTCTAACACAGAGTTCTCCTCCCTGAGACGGCGGGACGCGGCGAGGCTGTAAGTCGGTGTGTGAGCACACACACAAACTCCCAGCCAGGCTGTGGGTGTGTGTGTGTGTGTTCGGGCTGGTTCCGGGCTGGGTTTTGCTGTGTCTCGCTGTCTCGCAGACGGCCACTGGGCTCATAGGGAGGGGGGTGCAGGAGCTCCAACAAGCCGTTTAGGACAGAGAGTGAATACACATACTATACAGAGATGCTGTATGAGGAACCAATGTGAGTTTGGAAAATTGCACAATATAAATCTATTCTAGTATACCTCAACAATGGAATTATGATCAGTAGAAATGGCCATGACATGGGACCTTTAATGTATATGATTCTGGACTTTCCCATTGCACATAATGAGTACTTTTACTTTTAAATGTTTTAATCTTTTTTATAATATTTTTCGATGCCAGTACTCTTTCTTCAGTAAAATGTTGAATGCTGGTCTTTGAGTTGTAACCAGGTAGTTTTACAATGTAGTATCACTCTAGTAAAAGATTTCAGTACTTCTCCAGCACTGGTTAAAGTGACTGTTGGACTGTATTGATGTATTCATCACGGTATAAATCAAGCTCAGATTGAAATAAATTGTGTTTAATCTCCTGGTCTTCAGCCCACCTCGCAGTCTCCCCAGGACGAACAGGAGAAGCTTCTGGATGAAGCGGTGCAGGCTGTGAAGGTCCAGTCCTTCCAGATGAAGCGATGCCTGGTAGGTTGCTTCAGTATGTGAAATATATGGTTTTAGTTGAATAATTGTTTAAACCCACTGTTTGGGTGGTGAGCTATCCTGCCTTTAGGACCTATAATCAGGGAAATACTGGCACGTCTTCTATACCATTGATCAGTTTTCTTTATGAAAATGGATTCATCAACTGGCATCAAAGGACATTAGTGTACCTTGAACATCTATAGTCAAGCCAACAGGATGTCACCCTAACAGAAATATAGAAGTCTCTTCCATTACCAGTAAAATGACACAATTCTTTATATCCTATTCAATACCACGGTAATAAACAAAAAAACAATTTACATTTAGAGCTAGGGTTAGGAAGTTGAACACATCACAATAACCACATTTAAAATCTGTAAGAACTGTTTCATATGTCAAATACTTCAAACATTCAATTCGAGTTTCTCATAATTTACTACACTTTATGAGATAACATTTATACATACTGCAAATATTATAATTTTCCTCTGCCAAATGGAGTTTGAAGGCATCATAATGTAATTCAATGGAACCTCGCTCTGTTAACGTTAAATGTTAGCTCTGCTTACAGCTACTAGCTACTAGCTCACAGCTAACGTTACCTTTCTCTCCTGCTACTAATTCTCAACAAGGATTTGTTGTTCACAGTGTAGCATTATCAGGGCAATCAATCACACTTTCTATCGTCCCAGGGGCGACAGTACAACGTCAGTATCGTCCTGGTAGCTGGGTGATAAAGAGTACCATCACATACACAGAATTTTGGCATGGTACCGAATTTCCTGTTCTTGTGACCCCCCTCGTTCAGATTTATGCCTACAATAAATTACAGCTTATTCCACATTGGTTGTACATATTTGTTGGACATATTGGAGTTAACCCATATTCAGAACAAAACCCCCAGGAATACATGTGAGAGTGCTATGGGCATGCTTTACAATAAGTTGCTAAAAGAGTATTTAAAGTAAAGAAAAATGTCTCCTTGTATGTGGTCTCACTGGGAAGTCAATGAACCAGCATGTAGAGTACAGTAGTGACGACAGCATGATTATGTTTGAATAAGATAAGATATACTTTATCAATCCCAAAGTGGGACATGTTTTCAATGCAGCAGCATGTAAAACAAGTATTGCACATCATTCGAAATAAAAAAGAGTAGAAAATAAACATCTCAAAATGGAAGATAAAACAGAACTATAAGAGTGAAAATATAAAGGTTGACCATGAAGAAAAAAAAAGTAAACTATCTGACAAACACAACACAATTGAAGGGTTAGGGTTGAGCCCCAGTTGTGATTATTGTGCATGTTAACAGCCTGATTGGTTTGCTCCTGCAGGACAAGAACAAGCTGATGGATGCCCTGAAGCACGCCTCCAACATGCTGGGGGAGCTCCGGACCTCCATGCTGTCTCCAAAGAGCTACTATGAGCTCTGTATCCTCAACAGCTAGAATGTATGCATGTTGGAAATGTCACTTAAACCGACATATGGCTATGCTATGATACATTTGTGCTCACTTCACATATATCTATGTAACTTCACATACATTTTGTATTTAAAGTGGACCTATCGTGCTATATTATAATAATATAGTGTAGGACCATACCTATATAAGTCATATTTATACTTTTTTTTTTTCAAAATACCAAACGGATCATGCATTTTAGCCATGCCTCATTTTGCTCAATTTGCACTTTTTTTTAGCCCTTTAGCAAGGGCAGATTCTGTGAGAACAGCACCACCTACAGGCCTGGCATATGTACTACAGTGTCTCCAGCGCTTTCGAACGGCAATGGCCGTGGTTGTCTCCTCCTGATTGGTGGAGTTGGCCCAATAGCCGTAGCGCCACCGTCCTGACGTCAGGACAGTGTTCAAATCTGGATCAGTTTTGATCAGATCCGTTGCAGCCCCTTTTTTAGAGATTTGGGTATGGAGGAAAATAGAGAGGGTTGTGTTTTCTGACACTTGGTGAGTTCCCTGGAACACCGGGGACACATATTCATGTATAAAAGACGTACAAAAGTGCATTTTGCATGATAGGTCCCCTTTAATCTTATCTAAACATGTTTGTCTGTCTAATTACTAGTGCTGGCCTGTCTCCTAGAAAAGCATCTGACAAAACTTGTTTTTATGGACAGTGACTCCATTTAAAGCCAGTTTAGGTGAGCTGTGCTTGCTGATCATGTAAGAACAGATTTGCCACAAAAGCATATTTTTTATATCTGAATGTGTCACCATTAAGTTGGCCGTGACTTGTTTAGGCTGTTTGACTCGTTTTTTCCCCTTTATCATTATAACCGGCTGTTCACAATACTGAGACATTCAAAAAGGGATAGCTGAGAGCTCCAATTTGAGCAAATATATATATGCTAACTCAATGTGAGTAAAAAGCAGACATAGTAGAGTACCAGTGATACGTCTTGGAGATGCCAGAGTGGAACTCCAGTGACTTGGTACTGGAGTTTGAGTGCTTCTGAAACTCTGGTGTCCTGTGCAGTACTGTGCCAAACACTGCCTGTGTAGAAACTTGAGGGAGGGTTAAAGCAGTTGCAATAATGAGCCCATGTTGTTTGTGGAGGGTCCATGGAGGCTGTGCACTGCTCCCTAACTGTCTCTTTAGACATGGCTATCTCTGATGAACTGCACTACCTGGAAGTGTATCTGACTGATGAGTTTGCCAAAGGACGTAAGGTGGCAGATCTGTATGAGCTGGTGCAGTATGCAGGCAACATCATCCCCAGACTGTGAGTACCAACATCAAACATGACCCTAACCAATATACGTTGTCTTCAAAATATCTGAGTTATTCCCTCTTTACAATAACATATTTGGTTTGGCTGGAAACAGACAATTCTGATCCTTTAAATGCGCACTAAGGCAACACTTTATTTATTTATTTGCCCCCTTTTATTGACTTATTTATGACATTTTACAGTCATAGTGACAAATCTGTTTCGTGCCTAAATATTTGATCAGGCATATGTTAGGTTTGCCAGAGAAGGACATCATTGAATGACTACATGGACATAAGGGATGCTGAGGCTGGGGCAGTAAGAGACAGGACAGGGCAGCGTTATCGGCAAGTCTTCCAGGACTGAGGCATATATTTGAACATTTAAAAAAATGACAAACAGTATAATGACATATACAGTTGAGGCCTAAATTATTAGCCCCCCAGGAGTTATGGAACATTTTCCTAAAATTCTTCCCAATGTTTCCAGCATTGATAAAACTTGATATAATCAAACATTAACCAGTGCTATTTAGTAGCTTTTGGTACATTTTGGAACATAAAATAAGTTTTTAGGCTTGCTTTATATCAAATATAGTGAAAAATGGGTTGGTCAAAAATATTAGCCCCCAGGGGCCTCATTTATAACGCCTTGCGTAGGATTAATGTGGGAAGGTTGCTTACGTAGTACAAAGCACAAAAATAGGTACATAAATATTCCACCATTTTCCGATTCACAAAACATTGCGTACCGGTGAGGGAAGTGCGTACGGCACTTCCTACGCCTGTTTCCCTTTATAAATCACAATCAACTCGTAACGCCCATATTTGCCTATAAATAGTCAAAGAAACGCCCATTCATTTATTCATTCAGACTGACTGCATGAAGAAGATCGCAGGAAATTACGACCGAACAGCTAAAAAAGACATCTCACACCGTGTCAGATTTAGGTTATTGTGGGGAGGTCGAGATAAATCATATTGTTTGGTGGATGCAGTTTGAACCAGAGTAGCAGCATGGAGGTCGGATCGTCACCAAAATAAATAAATAAGTGGTCCGAAAAAAGTTAATGACAAAAAAATACACATAACCTTCCTCAGGCAGTGTGTTTGTACCGGGGACAGGAGACACCCCCTTGATGAGAAACTGTAAGAAATGATGGGGGAATCCCTCCGGAGTGGAGTCATGAAGACTGGATCTGAATTATTTGGTGGTTTGTGTTCCAGCTGTCGATCAGCAATTATATATCCATAATCCACCAGTTAAAGGAAATACAATGTGTTGTGTTATATTAGCTGTACAATTGACCACATATGGTGTTCTTAGTTTCCATACCTCCTGTGTTTTACGAGCGACTTATCAAGTCTTGGCAAACGGCATAAAACACGATTAAACATGATAGTATATAAAACCATGCTCGTATCTACAACCTATAGAAATGCAAAACGGCGTCAGTTTAGACGTAATTCTGTCCTCCTGCTTACCGCATCATTTATGAGAAAACATTTCATAACATTAACACAACATATTCGAGGTGGTTTTAAATAACATATCCGTATTTATTTATTTCTCCAAGTTATGTTTTTGTGTGCACTGAGGAGTCTCAAACAGGCGTTTGTTTAATCATTTGAAGATTGGCTTTAATCAATGTTTGAAAATGAATTCTTCATTTGATAAATGAGAGGTAGCATTTGATTTATTTCCACATATTTCTCTCCATTCTTCCTTCTGCCAACGGTGTCGCAGTTTCTCGTCTCTCCCGTTGTTGTGCTTAGTGCGTACGCATGGGTTAGAGTTTGCGTGGAGGACCGCACATTTTCCCGTCAAGTTAGTATTTTATAAATCGCAAACATTGCGTAGAAACTGGCGTACGCCATTTTTTTAGCGTATATCCCTTTTATAAATGAGGCCCCTGGCCATTAATGTAGTGTACCCTTTCTGAGCCACAACTGACAACAAGCTCTTAGAGTTCTTGACTAGGTTGGCACAGGTCTCTTGAGGGATTTTGGCCCATTCTTCCATTGCAAATTGTTCCAGCTGGTCCAAATTGCGTGGTTTCCAAGCATGGACATTCACTTTGAGCACCCGCCAGATTCTCAATAGGATTCAGATCTTGGCTATGTGCGGGCCACTCCAGCACCTTGGTGTTGGTGTCCTTTAGGAACTGTTGGACCAATGTAGATGTGTGCTTTGGGTCATTGTCTTGTTGGAAGACCCAGCGACGACCTAAGCGAAGACTAAGAGCAGATTTGTTCATATTATCCCTCAAAATGTCAACATCATTTTAATTTTTCATCATGCCTTCCACCCGAACAAGGCTCCCTGTGCCTGAGGCTGCAGAACAGCCCCACAGCATGATGTGTTCTTAGGGTTGAAGGCCTCTCCCTTTCTTCGCCAAACATAATCAACATCCATGTGCCCAAACAGTTCCAGTTTAGTCTCAACAGACCAAAGCACAGACTTCCAAAATGCATATTTACCTTTCAAATGTTCACGGGCAAACCTCAGTCTGGCTCTGATGTGCCACTCTTTGAGTAAAGGGGTTCTAAAGGGACGATGGCCCTGAAGCCCACCACGATGAAGAGCCCTCACAACTGTGTTCCTTGAAACATCAACTCCAGAAGAGGCCAGGTCAGCAACAATCATCTTGGCAGATGTCCGGTGATTCTTGCTGACATCTCTGACTATTTTCCTCTCCATAGTTCTTGAAACCTTGCGCTTTCGACCACGCCTAGGTTTGTTTCTTACAGAAGGTGTCTCCTTGTACTTCGCAATGATGCAACGTACAGCAGTTCTAGACACTGTGAAGCGCTTGGAAATAGCAGTACAGCCTTCCCCCTTATCATGAGCCTCCACTATCTTCTTTCTGAGCTCAAGACTGATTTCCTTTGTCTTTGGCATGGTGAGTAGGATAGTCCCTCTCAATAAGGTATCAGAGTGCCTGTTTCTTGGAGTCCTTTTATGCTGATTGAATGCTCAGGTGTGGCTTGAAAGCTGATTGGTTGATTAGGTGTGTTTTTGAAAGCAAAAATTCACATGGGGGCTAATATTTTTGACCAACCCATTTTTCACTATATTTGATATAAAGCAAGCCTAAAAACTTATTTTATTTTCCAAAATGTACCAAAAGCTACTAAATAGCACTGGTGAATGTTTGATTATATCAAGTTTTATCAATGCTGGAAACATTGGGAAGAATTTTAGGAAAATGTTCCATAACTCCTGGGGGGCTAATAATTTAGGCCTCAACTGTAGATGTTTGTGTTATTTGTGAAATGGCTCGATGGAAATGAAATAAAACTCCCAATAAACTGTAAACATGTTAACGGTAAAGATGCCCAAAGCAAGGAGAGCCCTGAGTGTATATTTCTATATGTTGTCATGATGTTGGATTTAAGCAAATCAAATGTGCAATCCAAGTTGTAGTGAAGAGGAGCAGATTACATTTAGTTCCATTAATACTATTTGTTCTAAGGATGTCATTTCTTTCAAAAATGTGATTATATACTAGGTGCAAAACATATGAATATGATTTGCTTTATTGCACCTCCATTCATGCTGTAATATCATTTATTTCCATTAGCTTCTTATCTTTCAAACAATACCAGGCAAATGCATCATGGTTTTCTAGTTGATTCACTATTCATACTTGGTATGTTCTTCACTTACTTGTTCCCTAGTGTAGTGCTAGGGTTTAGACATGTAGACTAATAGTGACTTCAGCTTTCTACAATCTAATGTGGAGGCAGAGATGGAGAAATTAATCATTTTGTCACTTTTTATCTGCAATAAATTAATGTTGATCAGTCAGTTTGTTGCCCACTCCATTTAAGTTCAGCATGTTCTCTAATAGATACTGCACATGTCAGACTTCATACAGATTTCTGTTGTCTTTCACCATCAATCCTCTTACGCTCCTCCCTCCCCAGCTACCTGCTCATCACTGTGGGGGTGGTGTACGTGCGCTCCTTCCCTCAGTCCCGTAAGGACATCCTGAAGGACCTGGTGGAGATGTGTCGGGGGGTCCAGCACCCTCTCAGGGGCCTCTTCCTCAGGAACTACCTCCTGCAGTGCACCCGCAACATCCTGCCAGACGATGGAGAGCAGCCAGAGTAAGACAGCCTCTCTCAGTGTCCCTCATCCACATCATCCTGATACTACCATCAGAATGTTGAAAAGTCATCAGTCCTGTAAAGCAGCTCCTTTTATGTCTTAACCAAGTTCACAGCAAATCAGGGAGAGAAAAACAAAGGTTTTACAATCTGAATTTGAAATACTTTGGAAAACGAGAATGAATGTAAAGTTAAAGGTGGGGTAGGTAATTTTGGAGAAACCAGCTCGAGTGCGCCAGAATTTGAAAATACAGAGCCAAATCTGCCACTTCCTTGCAGAGCCCCTCCTCCAACACACACGAACGCGCACATGACCAATGAGGGCACGAGATAAGTTTGTGCACAGAGGGAAGGCTGACAGGCAGGTAGGCCATCCCGGCTAAAATGATTGGTCGTGCTTTTTACAGTATTACGGCTTCCACAGATGAAATGTTTGAAGGGATTTTTTGTCAAAGCACTTCAGATATTCATTGCTATCGGGATGTTAAGAGCATTCCATGGAATATAACAAAAAGTGTATCTCGAGCCGGTTTCTCAAACTTACCTAACCTACCTTTAACATAATACCAAAAAAGGACATTTACAAATATAATTCTTAAGAAACTATCACAATAGGCGCTTTCACACCGCAGTACTTTTCCCACAAAGGTTCATCAGAACTTAGTTCATGAGAACTCTTTAGTTCTGATGAACTAAAGCAGATCGCGTTCACACCGGAATAAGTTCCTGGGGAGGATTAGGCAAATGAAGCCGCTGACGTCACTTCTTCTTCTTCTGCTTTGGGTTTACTGGCAGGCCGCAAACAACTTCACGGCGTATACTGCCACCCGAAGTCCCGGAGTTGGGGACTGGCTTCAGTCCCCAACTTCCGCCTGGCTTCAGTCCCCAACTTCGGAAGCCTTCCGAGTAAATCACCAGAACGCCGACACCTCCTCATCTCCACCGCTCCCATGTTTTCTTTTGTGTTGCCATAAGTTAGTCTCTCTGCGTTTGTGCGCTGGGCTAATGCTAATAATGCTAATGCAAGGATAATAAAATGGCGGCTTCACAAAACCTTTTGGGAGTTTTACGGGGCGTGGTTTGCAATCCGCCCAGCCAATCAGACATAGGAACCTTTTTCTCCCACGAAAGTCCCTGCTCTCTAGCAGGGACGGAAAAGGGGGTAAAAAAGGTTCTGATGAACTCATTTTAGTTCCGGATTTTTTTGGTGTGAACGCAACATTTCGGAACTATATCGGAACTAAATTGGGAAAAGTACTGCGGTGTGAACGCGCCTAATGGGATAACTACAGGAAAAGCTTTTTTGTATTATTTTTTATTTTGGGATTTCTAAATATAAGACTAATGTACAAGTACAACACTCGAAGAACACTGACACAATTAACTTCATGAATCGGTTCATCACAGCTCTGCACACAAAACATGATATTGATATTGCGCTTCTCGTTTCCATTTTGGATAGAAAGGGAACTTTACTTTAGTTTTGAATACTGCTCTAAACTCTTCATGTTTTGATCTCAGGGGAACAGAGGAGATGACTGGTGACATCAACGACTCCATCGACTTTGTCCTGCTCAACTTTGCTGAGATGAACAAGCTATGGGTGAGGATGCAGCACCAGGGACACAGCCGAGACCGAGAGAAGAGGGAGAAGGAGCGGCAGGAGCTGAGGATCCTGGTGGGAACCAACCTGGTGCGCCTCAGCCAGCTGGAGGGGGTCAACGTGGAGAAGTACAAACAGGTGTGTGCACAATCAAGTCATTAAGGTTGGGAAATTAATTATGTGAAAGTGTACAACTTTTTCAATAGAGCAAACAAAGATGAGGCCAGATTTGTCTGGTTATTTTAAATTGTTCTAAGACAACAAAATGATGGTTCGGCCTTCACTACGGCAAAATCCAAAGACACAAACGTACAATAATTTGGCTTATAGGGCATTTTGTTCTATGTGTGAATGTGCTTGCTGTTTGTGTCTCCAGATTGTTCTCTCAGGAGTGCTGGAGCAGGTGGTGAACTGCAGAGACTCTCTGGCTCAGGAGTATCTCATGGAGTGCATCATTCAGGTACACACCGGAGATTACAGCTTTTATTATCGTCAGTATACAGTACATGAAGGGTTGGGAAGGTAACTTCAAAAATGTAAACCTCGTAACCTGTAAAAGTCTGAATATGAGTGTCAAAGTCAAAAAGTAACCTGAATACTTACCTTTTGGATAACCTCAATATCAAATGCAATGCACATTTTTTGAAAGTGAAAATAAATATCAATAAGATTTACTGAAGTTTATTATGTAAGACAACAGAACAATGTGACCATAGAAAAGAAGAAAGATAGATATTTAGGATCAAAATGTGTCATCTTAAATTATAGGCTAGGCATACAAAATAATGGTTTACAAATTCTGTTTTAGTTTCATACTTTATTAAAAGCTTAAAATATTTTTGTTGAATAAATCAGTTGTCCACAAAAAGATATTTAATATAATTTACGTCTACCTATGATACACTGATCTTTATTTGTAAATGTATTGTAACATTGTAATCCTGCTAGTTATCCCCATTTTTATAAAACGATCTGATTAAACGTTTTTCTTATTTCACCTTAAAGGAATGCAGTTACCTTTCTTTGTCTGATGATTATGTCATTCCATTACTTGTAATCCATTCCCTCCCCAAGCCTGAGTCCCAGCTGCCTTCAAACATGCCGTGGTTAAGCCACTACTTAAAAAGAAAAATCTCGACCCCTCCATTCTCGCAAATCTTAGGCCCATCTCCCAGCTACCTTTTTTATCTAAAGCCCTGGAGCGAGTAGTCTACGCCCAGCTGCAGTCTTTTTTAACCATGCATGGAATCCATGAAAAGTTTCAGTCTGGCTTCAAACCCATGCACAGCACTGAAACAGCCATTTTAAGAGTTTTTAATGATCTGCTCCTCGCCGCCGACTCAGGTAGCCCAGCTGTCTTGGTGCTGTTAGACCTGACAGCTGCCTTTGACACTGTGGACCATAGCATCCTGTTGTCACGGCTTGAACAGTCCGCTGGCATCACAGGCTCTGCCCTTGCCTGGTTCAGGTCCTACCTGACAGACCGTAGCTTCTCGGTACAGCTAGGTGCCTTCTCCTCTGCCAAAGCCCCTCTTACCTGTGGGGTTCCCCAAGGCTCGATTCTGGGCCCCATCCTTTTTCTACTGTACATACTGCCCAGAGGCTCAATTCTCACTAAACACAATATTCCCTTCCACTGCTACGCCGACGATGTACAGATCTATCTGCCTCTCAAAGCAAATATCAAACACTCACTACAGCAGTTGATGGACTGCTTAACAGAGATAAAATCCTGGCTGAGCAAAAACGTTCTCAACCTCAACGAGAGCAAGACCGAGGTAATCTTTTTTGGACCCCAACCTCCAGCCTCTCCGGTTGATATTCTGGGCTCTCTCAATAAAAACATCCTCCCCTCGGTCATGAACCTTGGAGTGACCTTCACTGGCACTTTTAAATTCGACAAGCAGGTCAGCACCGTAGTCAAATCCTGCTTTTTTTTTAAATAAGACTATTGGCCAAAACCAAGTCGTATTTATCTTTTAATGACTTAGAAAGGGTTATTAACGCCTTTGTAACCTCGAGACTGGACTATTGCAACGCTTTGTATGTGGGTATGGACCAGGCCTCAATTAAACGCCTGCAGCTAGTCCAAAACGCAGCTGCACGTTTGCTGACTGGCCACAAAAAGCGTGACCACATCACCCCTATTCTGGCCTCACTACACTGGCCTCCAGTTCGGTTCAGAATTGATTTTAAAATCCTTTTATTTGTTTTTAAAGCCCTAAATGGGCTGGCTCCGGCCTATATAGCTGAACTCCTCCAGCGCTACACCCCAGCCAGAGCTTTAAGGTCTGCTGACCAGCTGCTGCTGGTAGTGCCCAAGACCAGGCTTAAAACCCGAGGGCACCGAGCCTTCGCAGCAGCTGGCCCAAGGCTCTGGAACACTCTGCCCCTCCATGTGAGGTCGGCCCAGACCCTAGGGGTTTTTAAATCTACACTAAAAACACACTTCTTCTCTCTGGCCTTCTAGTTAATTTTTTATTTTTTATATATATCTGTTGTAATTTATTGTCTTTTATTGTGATTGTAGTAATGTGTTTTTATTACATGTACAGCACTTTGGCTCGACCAAAAATCGCTTTTAAATGTACTTTATAAATAAAACTTGATTTGATTTGATTGATTCCGGTTCCTTCGTCAAAAACGCAATGGAATTTCTCCATAGGATTTTGGAAAATAGCTCGAAATAAGGTCTGTGGTTGACACACATTTAAGAGACGGGTCACCTTTTGTTCAGCCGGATAATATCCACATGTCTACCCTACTTTTATAATTTGCTAATCATAAATCTAGTCGCCAGAAGCAAAATGCTAACGTTATGCTATAAACGAACTACAGCAGGGTCGCTGCTTCAACGTCACGCCAACTTAAGATCCATATTCAAACATACAGATTCTAAATGGTACGAGTTGAAGCGTTTGTTTGAACAGTCTGCAGGAGGCAGGGACTTGCTCTCAAGCAGAACAGGGCAAACAAACTTAGAGGAGTGTTCACGTGTTCGGAGTAATGACGTAAAACGGCCTGGACAACTTCTGTAGTCCTATTCAGCCACATGTTAACAACCATCGTTTTTCAGACACGTAAACTCTTCAAAAATCACCAGCGGGGTCACTGCTGATGTATTTAATGTTGTAGAACAAAACGTGATCTGTCTCTTCAATTTGTGTCAAACACAGACCTTATTTCCAGCTATTTTCCAAAATCCTATGGAGAAATTGCATTGCTTTTTGTCGAAGGAACCGGACGTGGTAAAAATGCTAACTTACTTCCGGGTTTTAGGACGCGTCACTGCGGTTCTCTATAGTACCAATGTTTAAATGACAATTTGGTGGAAACAAAGTGTTTGATGTTGTCTCCCTTTTTATTCCTGGGAAACGAGGACCTCTTCATTGCACAGTTGTTCAACCCTTTATAAGAATATCTTTGAATGCTCAAATGTAACTATCATCAGGACATTTTTGGATGTTCTGTTAGTGGAGCTACACTTATTGGTAGGGGTTTTCATTGTTGAAGAAAGAGGAGGAGAACAGATTGCACTGTTGCACTGAATCCATTTCTATATAGAATCCACTGTCCCTCCACACCCTGCTACAGCAGAGCCCTCCCCTCCTGGACTAAAAGACTCTTCTGTTGTCAGGTTTTCCCAGACGAGTTCCACCTTCAGACCCTCAACCCCTTCCTGCGCTCCTGTGCTGATCTCCACCAACACGTCAACGTCAAGAACATCATCATCGCCCTCATTGACAGGTACACTTAGCCTCTCTGCTAGTTGGCTTAGCTAATGTCAAAATAAGCTTTGTCTTTTCACCGGGAGAGTAACACTGCATCTTTGGAAAATAAGGTAAATGAACAATTAAGTTGAGTGTAATTTACAAACAAAGTTGATTTAGTGTGAAGTGACCAGCTCTGCTGCCTGTTGGTGGATGCACTCAGTTTCTGTTTGTTTCAGACTGGCTCTGTTCGCTCATCGAGAAGACGGGCCCGGCATTCCAGCTGAGATCAAACTGTTCGACATCTTCTCTCAACAAGTAGCCACCGTCATTCAAGTAGGTTATAGTGAGTTTAAAAGATAATTTCATCAATCAGTACAAACCAATCCAAAGCAGCAGTCTGACTACATCAGACCTTAACTCTTCTGATGTAAAGGTTTAATGTCATATACACAACTACAGTGTAGTTTATATGTAATACATATGAGTTACAAGGAAACGTTTTCTGTGTTTAATAGTTAGGTCTGCACAGGTCATTTACATTTGATCAAAATGGCAAAATGGCCTAGTTCAATATCCAAATTGCAGTAAGTGTAATATTTGATACAGTAAATATGATTCTATGTTAATTATTGTGGTGAGTCCCACAGAGTTACAGCAAAGAGACAGATACATTAAAAATGCCTACACATCCAAATATTATAAATAAAGATGCAAGCACACTTTAACAAAATAAGAACACATCCAGGGTTAAAATATGTAGTAGCACTATAAAACTAAATAAATAGAATCCTGTAATTCATTCAATACATTTAGCAGATATCACTGTTATAATATCAATAGTGACGTTACAGTCTGAAGTAGAGAAGTAGCAGCCTGTACTAACAGTAATACATTTCACAAAAGCACCAGCACCACCAATACTAACGTTGGACTAACCTCACACTCTCTGACCCTCCTCCAGTCTCGCCAGGACATGCCCTCAGAGGACGTGGTCTCTCTGCAGGTTTCTCTCATCAACCTGGCCATGAAGTGCTACCCTGACCGTGTGGACTACGTAGATAAAGTCCTGGAGAGTACTGTGGAGATCTTCAACAAGCTCAACCTGGAACAGTAAGTCCTCAAAGTCCTGACACACAAGAAGACAAAATGTGTCAAGGTAGTTCCAGACGTTTGTGTTCACAGGCGAGAGACAGAAAAGGGAAGAGTAATTGTTAAGAGAGGAGGGAGAATAAAGTTGGACAGTGATCAGAAATGATACTCATGAATCACTGTTACTCCATGTACATGTTGTTATCACTGACAGAATTGAAAATAGATCATTACCCTCTTTGCCTGGCCTGCATTCCCTCATGTGTCTCTCTGGTTACCCCCCCTCCAGCATAGCGACTAGCAGCGCAGTGTCCAAGGAGCTGACTCGCCTGCTGAAGATCCCGGTGGACACCTACAACAACGTCCTGACGGTGCTGCAGCTCAAACACTTCCCTCCGCTCTTCGAGTACTTCGACTTCGAGTCACGCAAGAGCATGAGCTGCTACGTGCTGAGCAACACTCTGGACTACAACACCACCATCCTGGCCCAGGAGCAGGTCAGACCCTCACCACTGCTTCAGCTCTGAAGGCATTGTTGCTTTGTGACGGGAGGGGCGGGCGGACACACACACACACACACACACACACACACACACACACACACACACAGATATTGTGATCTTAGGCTATCTATCACACCCTTTTAGCTGTTCTTCTTGTCACGGTACGTCCACACAGCAGCGTTAAAAAGATCTTGGAGGTGGGCGTATCTGAAGCTTGGGGATTTTTTGCGACCAACAACCAATCACATGAATCTCCCGCCCCTGACATACAAAGCAAAGAAGCCCGAAGTAAACTGGATATAAACTCCCCAAACAGGCGAAAACCTACCACTGTCTCTGCCACCTCCCTCCATGCCTGGCTCCTCCGGTTTGTATCCCGGTAGGTAAATAGGGACTGGTCATAAAGCACCGGGTGATTCCCTACCGCTATAATTAATTTCTCCTCCATTTTTTGGAATATGAGGAAATGACCTGCGGTATGTCTCTCCCAGCTTACACGCGGTTTGATTGGCTAGCGCTTGAACTGTCAGATTTGCATAAACAGGATTTGATTGGCTGACGCTTCCACCGCAGCTTCAAAAGTTGAACATTGCTCAACTTTTGAATCCTGAGATGCCTGGAAATCTCCGCTCTGCTTCCCACAATGCAGTTCGGCGAAAAGTGAGGTAAAGTGACGTCACCCCATTGAAAGTGAATGGGCAGAAGCGTTGGAAGATTTTTTTAACACTGCTGTGTGGACGGGCCGTTAGAGTTGACTTTCTGACGCCAACAGCAACAGGAGTCCGCCATACGAAACTGTGGTGTATGTTTAACGTCAAACTTTCCCCTGCAGCACTACATGGAGCATTGTACAACAACAAGTCCTGCTTTAATTTGATCCCTTACAGCAGTGGTTCCCAACCTTTTTGTCTCGTGTCCCCGTTGAGCTGTTCTCCCTTCTATAAGAACCCCCCCCACTCATCTGTGATGATTCGCCTACATGTTATCTTGTGTTAAACCCTTTGTAATCCTTTTTAACCCAACTGCTCATTAGATGAAAATCACTTGAATAACTCACCCTTTACACAAATGCATTTAAACTTGACACTTATTCAGTGAAAGTGAATAACATTAAGACTCACTTCTAGCAGTTTCAACCTCTTTTGTTAAGACTAGAGCTTTCATTGAGAGACTTGCTTGTCTCATAATAAGCTTTGATAGTTCCGTGAGCAGGACACCAGGCTTATGAAAACTGATTTTAAAAATGTGTGACGCAATCCCTAATCTTTCTACAAACCCCCTCCCTTCCAGTCCCCTAGGGGTCCCCGTACCCCCAGTTGGGAACCACTGCCTACACTAACTAGGGCAGTGTTTTCCTTAAGCCCCGCCTCCGCTCGCCTTCACGTCAGTGTCACGTCTGTCTTGTATAACTCCGGATTCGGCTTTTAGCGCATTTAAACATTTTAAAATATTGTGATTTAATAAGAGCCAAGTGTTTAATATGGGAAGTGGATTCAGGTCAAAAATAATCTGCTGGTTTACAGATTTCACTTTCCGAATGTAATTTTTGGGCCCTTAATGAAACGGGTGTGTAGTACCACTGTTTGGCCACTACGAACATTCACCTCACCGCCCGTCTTACCTCCTTGTTGCTTGGAGTAGAATCCCTAGATCTGTGATCCCTTAAAGTGGACCTATCATGCTATATTTAAATGATATATTGTAGGGCCATACCTATATAAGGTATATTTATACGTTTCTGTTTTCAAAATACCAAACAGATCATGCATTTTAGCCATGCCTCATTTCGCTCAATTTGCTGTTCTCCAGCCCTATTTTTGCAGGGGGCTGATTCTGTGAGCTGCAGCTGACCACGCCCCCCTGCAGGAGAGGGGAGCGTGGTGCTCTGATTAAGTCAGAAGAGGGGGAGAAAAAGAGATCTCCGTCCTCCGTGTTTTATTATAGCCTATATAGAGTCGTTATTCATTTGTTTTAAAGCTCAATAAATAACAAAGAAGACCTTTAACCGGCACTTTTCTAATTTTGTCCGGAAGATTTAAACTTTAACGGACATATTCACCGGCGAAAGAATTGCATTGAATTAAAGCAGCGGGAGCAAACGCTTGCCTCGGGGAGGGAGAAAAAAAGCCACAGCGGAGAATAAACAGAAGGGTAACCATGGTAACCATGCGCAGGAAGTCTTCTTCGCTGCTTTTGTGGCAGACTACAGCGCCACTTACAGGCCTGGCATATGTACTAC
Organism: Lindbergichthys nudifrons; assembly: GCA_943590975.1. Lineage (NCBI taxonomy): Eukaryota > Metazoa > Chordata > Actinopteri > Perciformes > Nototheniidae > Lindbergichthys > Lindbergichthys nudifrons. The sequence goes on from CALSBW010025041.1 coordinate 27,088, forward strand.
AGCGTCTCCAGCGCTTTCGAGCGGGAATGGCCGGCCGTGGCCCAACCCCACATTCCCCTGATAGGTGGAGAGTTGGCCCAATAGCCGTAGCGCCACCGTCCTGACGTCAGGACAGTGTTCAAACCTGGATCAGTTTTTATCAGATCCGTTGCAGCCCCTTTTTTTTAGATATTTGGGTATGGAGGAAAATAGAGAGGGTTGTGTTTTCTGACACTTGGTGAGTTCCCTGGAACACCGGGGACACATATTCGTGTATAAAAGACGTACACAAGTGCATTTTGCATGATAGGTCCCCTTTAAATTACAGTTATGTCTCAAGATTTAGTCTAGTAGACCAGGAAACTGTATACGCTGTAGCACTGCTCCATCAAAACCTGTCAGTGTGTAGGAAGTCACTGTAGCCTCACAAGTACAGGAAAGACAGAAAGACATTTGGAGATTTGTAAAACTTGCCCGACAAGCCGTTGCTAATGTGGTGACTATATATGCAAACACTGAGGTATAACCAGCTGCTGGTGTGTGCAGCACGAGACCAATCTAAACTCGCTTTGTCATCATTAGAGCATCTTATCGTTACACTGTCAGGGTAACTACGCAGCATTTAGGAAGCACCATTATTGATTGGTATTGATACTTGGTTTTATTTCCAAATTATTACTCCTACTTTGGCCCATCGTTAATACCAATATACATATTAACATGTTCTTTGTCTCCTGTTATCGTTACAGCCCACTGGTACAGCACACATACAATATAATGCTTTGACACAATCATTGGGCTGAATATGAAAACTACTCTCACTGAGGGTACATTTTCACTTTGTTTCACATAACAGAGGAAATGTGTTTCTAGGTTATTAATCTAAATGAAGGCCCTGTGTAGTTGAGTTCAGTTGATGAGGTGTGGCCCCTTACTCCTGTCACTCTCTGACTGAGACCCCTGACCTCATCACAGTGCTCCACCCGCCAAAATCAGGAAGGAATTTGAATAAAAGAACGTAACATTAATTTCCTCCCCCGCTGTTTCTCTAGGTGGACGCCATCCTGTCCCTGGTATCCACACTGATCCAGGACCAGCCGGACCAACCCGCTGATGACCCTGACCCAGAGGACTTTGCTGAGGAGCAAAGCCTTGTGGGACGTTTCATCCACCTGCTCCACTCTGAGGATCCGGATCAACAGTACCTGGTGGGCCCCCCCCCCCCTGACAGATGAATACAGACACACTAATCTGCTACTGTGTTACTGCTGACTCTTTAGGATGTCTTGCTGCAGTGTTTCCTTTTTAAAGTATTTTTCCACCAGTTCAGACTTGATGTGTACTGCGATGGATTACATGCTGATTTTGATATCGCAGAGAAACAAATGCAATCAGTGGCTGCCGTGGAAACATGCTTTAAAGAATGTGAAACTCGACTGCAGTCTTTGGATCTGAAACTTGTGTATCTCTAACTGACTCTGTGGTTGATGGGCGACCATGTCTGCCTGCTCATTCAAGCTAACACTCTGATTTGTGGTCAGATCCTGAACACAGCCCGGAAACACTTTGGTGCGGGGGGGAACCTGCGGATCCGCTACACACTGCCCCCCCTGGTGTTCGCTGCCTACCAGCTGGCCTTCAGATACAAGGAGAACTCTTCATCGGTGAGCAAACTGTCCTTCACTCTAACTCACATACTGTGTTTACAGTTTCCTCCATCCTGTTTCATGCCTTCACATCGGTCTGCCTTCAGGATGACAAGTGGGAGAAGAAGTGTCAGAAGATCTTCTCGTTCGCCCATCAGACCATCAGTGCTCTTATCAAGGCGGAGCTGGCCGAGCTGCCTCTGCGCCTCTTCCTGCAGGGGGCGCTGGCCGCAGGGGAGATCGGCTTTGAGAACCACGAGACTGTAGCTTATGAGTTCATGTCCCAGGTACAGTGTTTCATAAAACTCAGGCCTAAAATGTACCGGGGTTAAGATAAAAACGCCTGAAGACTGTGACTCCTCTAATTATAAATGTGTTTCTGTTATTCTCATGGATTCATGTACAATTTACAAGTAAAATATGTATGGAATGGGGGAAAGGTACAGGTGATGAGGTTGATTTTATAAAAAGGAAGCACTGAGCATCTTGAGTGTACTATTAAAAGAAGAGACCAAGATCTAAACACTATTTAGGTTCAGGTTATTTATTTGTACCTGTAGGTTGATTTGTTTTTCAGATAAAAGTCCACCGATACATTGTGACAAACGTGTGAAAAATCACATGAAACAAAAAGTACCCCTCTCACATCCTCTGTCTCCGTCATTTTCTTCCCTCTCTCCTTGTCCACCAACCTTCTCTTCCAGGCCTTCTCTCTGTACGAGGATGAGATCAGTGACTCCAAAGCGCAGCTGGCAGCCATCACGCTGATCATCGGGACCTTTGAGCGGATGCGGTGTTTCAGCGAGGAGAACCACGAGCCTCTGAGGACTCAGTGTGCGCTCGCTGCCTCCAAACTGCTGAAGAAGCCCGACCAGTGCCGGGCCGTCAGCATCTGCGCTCACCTCTTCTGGTCCGGACGCAGCACCGAGAAGAACGGGGAGGAGGTGTGTTGGATCATTCTCTTCCTATTTTCAAACATACTTCATCTGGAATAAAATGTGCAGAATCAGTATACTCACTGTGAGGAGGGGTGGTTGATTTAGTGGCGTCCACAGCAGGTGCAAACAAGTAGGAAACACTTATATACTCACATAGGGACATTATGTATGTGGGGGAGAGTTATTAAATGTTCAGTTGTCCATTAACCACACTTTCATTTCTTTAACTCATTTGATGCTTTTTATCCATTCAAGTTTTGTCTTGATGAGAGAAGTGACAGGAAAGTTGATCACATGGTCAACATCTTAAACCCTAAAGCTACCACAATGCCCCAAAAAGCCATCATGTAAAATGTAGATTAAAGTAAAGGGGAACCAGTTCTTTATGTTTTCTAACAATAGTCAGTTATATATAAACCTGCCCAGTCACTTTGCTAGCTGTTCCGCAGCTGTCCGTGCTCTGTACTGATGCTGTTCCATTTTCAGATCCGCGACGGTAAGCGTGTGATGGAGTGCCTAAAGAAAGCCCTGAAGATTGCCAACCAGTGTATGGACCCCTCGCTGCAGGTCCAGCTCTTCATTGAAATCCTCAACAGATACATCTGCTTCTATGAGCGAGAAAACGATGCGGTAAGACACTAACGCCTACATGGTTAAGGGTGTTTCATGTTTCTAAGTTAAACTCCGCAGGAACAGGACATCTATAATGTTGGGTAAATGATAAAACCTGGTTTCTGTATATATGTAGAGGAAAAAGAGAGATTGCCCTGAGAGAGAAAAGCATGGACCTCTAACCGATGATAAAGATACCAGACAGGGAAAGTATTAGTGCTGCTCGATTATGACAAAAATCATAATCACGATTATTTTTGGCCAATATTGATATACGATTATTCATTGACTTTGAAAATATCAATTTATTGTACTTTTAAAAAAAAAATGTGAACAGTATGTTTTTAACAGTTGAATACCCTGAACTTTAAGTATAATTCAACTGAAAAACCAATCCAAAAATAAATTATACATTTATATCTACATTTAAATAAATATCAAATAATATCAAAATAATAAATACCAATAAAGAAGATCAACAAATATTTTGGAGCACACTTCCACAACCTACTAAACATATATAAATATGATAACTAATGTCACACACAACCTGTAATGTTTCATTATACTGCTACACGCAGTACTCTTATTTTGGTAACCCCTTATCCGGAAACCGGAAGTAGCTAGCTAAGAGGCTCCGGCTTGACGAGTTAGTAAAAGTTGACTGAACGCTAGAGACCCGAGCATGGAGGACCGGAGAATAGAGACACGGCAACTAAAGCTTCCTTGTAACGTGTTTATATGGATTTATTAAACGGACACAACCTGGCCGAGAGAGCTTTTAGGGAGGGGAGCAGGATGTATAACGCAAGACAAATTGAGAGCATCATTGCGAAATGGAATGATGCTCTAGAAAGTATTGCGGCAAATTATATAATTTAATACAAACCCCAATTCCAATGAAGTTGTGTAAATTGTAAATAAAAACAGAATACAATGATTCCTTTTCGACCTATATTCAATTGAATATATCTGGTCTACAAAGACCAGATATATAATGTTCAAACTGATCAACTTGATGTTTTTTTGCACTCACTCATTTTCAATCTGATGCCTACAACACATTCTAAAAAAGCTGGGACAGGGGCAATAAAGACTGGGAAAGTTGAGGAATGCTAAAAAAAAAACACCTGTTTGGAAGATTCCACATGTGAAAAGGTTAATTGGAAACAGGTGAGTGTCATGATTGGGTTAAAAGGATCATCCCTGAAATCAGTCGCTCACAAGCAAGGGTGGGGCGAGGTTCACCACTTTGTGAACATCTGCGTGACAGTCCATCAGTTTAAGAACAATGTTTTTCAACATACAATTGCAAGGAATTTAGGGATTTCATCATCTACAGCCCATAATATCATCAAAAGATTCAGAGAATCCGGAGAACTTTCTGCACGTAAACAAACTCCAATGATTGCCGTGACCTTCGACCCCTCAGACGGCACTGCATTAAAAACCGACCTCATTCTGTAAAGGATATTACCACGTGGGCTCAGGAACACTTCAGAAAACTATCGTCAGTTAACACAGTTAGTCGCTAAATCTACAAGTGCAAGATAAAACTCTACCATGCAAAGCCAAAGCCATATATCAACAACACCCAGAAACACCGCCGGCTTCTCTGGGCCCGAGCTCATCTGAGATGGACTGGCGCAAAGTGGAAAAGTATGCTGTGGTCTGATGAGTCCACATTTAAAAGAATCATGGATGTCGTGTCGTCCGGCTAAAGAGGAAAGAAAAGTTCAAAAGCCAGCATCTCTGATGGTATGATAGTGCCCATTAATCATACAAAATGCACTTTTTGATGTCTTTTATACATAAATATGTGTCCCCGGCATGTCAGGGAACTCAAAAAGTGTCAGAAAACAAAACCCTCTCTTTTCCTCCGTATCCTAATCTCTAAAAACGGGGCTACAACGGAGCTGATCCAGATTTGCGTCCGATATGACGTAATATCGGAAATGTGGACCCACGGCCATATCAGAAACGTTGCTATCAGAAACAATGCCCGACTGTTTTGGAAGTAATGTGGTCTTTGTTTACATTAGCAAGCATCGCTAACACTCAGAGCTAACCTGAGGCCTGTACTACGAAGCCGGATTTTCCTAACCTGGATATGTTTGAGTTAGCCGGTTGGCCCAATCCAAAACATACACGCTCTCGCTAAGCTGTACTACGACGCTGGTTATCAAGTGGATCGCTCAAGCCAGCCGTGTCCTATCTAGTTAGGTGCGCGTTCACATGAAAGGGGTGGTATTTGGAGCATTCGACCAATCACAAACATGGACAAGCGTACTGACAGCGCAGCGAGTCATACTTCCTGAATGAAAAGTGAACTTTAATATTAGTCAAATATGAAGAAGTTACACTTTAAACATCCATGACTTAAACACTTTATCCAGGATAAAAGCCACATAGCTGCACCTGCAAGGTGAATACAGCTGGTAAAAGAAAAAGCGTTTGAATGCGTACATTAACAGGTTTATGAAATCACTGCCCCGTCCAAGACACGAGTGGATCTGACTTTAATTACATTTGACTCGAGTGTTTCGTCAACTTAATGTGTTGCTTAAAATAATACTTCTGCATACAGTATGTGACACTGTGAGTGTTGCACAGCCAGATACGGCTCAAGAAGCTGACTCAGATAAGGAAATATATGATACATTATGATGTGATATGATATGAATGATAATGGGACACATCGCCGTCTGCACTCACAGTGCCGCGGACTGTACTTAATGTTACTCTGATCCGGTTACTTATGTTGTGGCAGATATTTAAGTAAGCTTTCTTAACGCTAATGTTATAATAGTCAGGTTGCTCTGAAGATGGGAGGGGATATTCTATTAATTTTCACGTTCACACAGTCAGTTGATTTTTGCCGGCCGTCTTTCCTGCAACGGCAGTTTTTCTGTATTTCCTCTATCCTGTAATATGACTTGATAGCTTTAAACTCCGCACACGGAGCTCTGATTGGTCAGCAGGCGGTGCTTTCACTGAGTTGATCTCTTAGCCTGCAACCTAACCTCCTCCCGAGGAGGTTAGCCGGTCAGCATACGTTACCATGGAGATCTAGCCCGCTAAAAAGAGAACCAGCGTCGTAGGACCGGAAAGCCCGAGTTTTCCCTGAAGTCAGCCGGCTAAGCGAAAATCCGGCTTCGTAGTACAGGCCTCTGTACTGGAGAGAGTATCTGTAAAGAAGCAGGATATAAAAGGTACTCACCTTGTGGTATAACCCGCAAGAGAAAAGAAGCATTTGAGCTCCATACTCTTTCAGAAATAATCCTTGATGTGGTTTGGAACATAATATGGCGTTTAATCACGGCAGCATTTAGCTGTATCTGCCGACAGAGCAGCCACTCTTTTCCTCACAGAGCTCACTGCTTGCCTTGCGTGCTCCAAAGGGGGCGGGGCCAGCATCAGCCCAGTTCAAATTTTAAAGCTACAGTCACAGAATCAGCACTTTAGTAACAGGGCGGAAATAGAGGGGTATGAGGCATGCTACAATGGGTGATCGGTTTGGTATTTTGAGCAAAACATTTCAGAGACATGTTTTGTATAGATATGGCCCTATAATATATTTTTCAAATATACCATAATAGTTGAGCTTTAATTCTGTGGGACATGCATGTTTTGGAGCAACATCTGCTGCCATCCAAGCGACGTATTTGTCAGGGGCGTCCTTGCTTATTTCAGCAGGACAATGCCAAGCCACATTCTGCACACGTTACAACAGCGTGGCTTCGTAGTGAAAGAGTGAGGGTACTAGACCTGCCTGCCTGCAGTCCAAACTTGTCTCCATTGAACATGTGGGGTGCATTATGAAGCGCAAAATACAACAACGGAGACCCCGGACTGTTGAGCAACTGAAGGTGTACATCAAGCAAGAATGGGAAAGAATTCCACTTACAAATCTTCAACATTAGTGTCCTCAGATCCCAAACGCTTATTGAGTGTTGATAAAAGGAAGGTGATGTAACACAGTGGTAAACACGCCCCTTTCCCAGCTTTATTGAACGTGTTGCAGGCATCAAATAAAAAATGAGAGAATATTTGCAAAAAAACAAAGTTGATCAGTTTGAACATTACTCATCTTGTCTTTGTAGTGTATTCAATTGGTTGAAAAGGATTTGCAAATCATCGTATTCTGTTTTTATTTACGTTTTCACAACGTCCCAACTGCATTGAATTGGGGTTTGTAGAAGAGAATAGATGTGCTTTACTGATTCCGAGTTGGGAAGTTGGTTAGTTACAGAAGCATGTTTACAAGGCATTGAGTTAGAAATGTCGGTCACTTTACAATAAGACTACCCTTATAAAGGATTCATAAAGGGTTTATAATTAGGTTGTAAACACTTTATTAATCATTAAGAACCATTTATAAACCAGTTATAGCATACATCAACACAGGCTCACTATTTGGCAAGATGACTAAGCCTTATATTGGCTACTTAGCTTACTTTGTCTTCTTCATCAGCCTTCCTATCTGTTGTTCACTGAGTTGATTCTCCCCCCTTCCATCTTGATGTTTCTTGGCATCTCTTATGACCATTTATTAATGAGTTACTAACATGTATAACTGCCAAAAGGGAGCCTTATTGTAAAGTGTGAAACAAATCACCATTTATTAATGAGTTACTACCATTTATAATAAGACTTGGCAGTACAGATAAATGTGGGCTCACTACTTGGCAAGCAACCAGTCACAGTTGCCCTGTTTATCTCATGTCTTATAAAAGCTTATTAATGATTTATAAAGTGTTCACAACCTAATTAATAAATGAATTACAAACTAAACCCTTTATACGGGTAGTCTTATTGTAAAGTGGTACCGAAATGTCATATCATATACAAATAAATGAACAGTAAATGCATATATTACACTATCAAATACAGAGTAGGTTAGAATACACTGGTATAGACCAGCCTACTACTTAAACACACTTTATAAACATAGGAGAATATAAACATATATTATACAAGTGTGCAAGTTGCATTATTTTAAATAATAAAAAAACAGTTATATTAATACTGAAATATACAGGGTTCTTTTGTAAACAAAGTTGCTTAGCTGTTTTCATATGTTAAAATATGTTACTAACCAACATGTAAGTGTGTGTAATCCTCAACATGTTTTAACGCATTTCATCACTCAAAATATTTAAAAAGCCACTATAAACAATTTTGATTCGTCAATTGTTAACACCCATGTTTGCTAGCAAGCATTCTTCTTTGTGCGAGTTGCTACGCCTCATTGTGCGTTACGCCCACCACCACCAGTCAGAACAACAGTGTTGTACTGGCAGCAGCATGTCTACAGTAACAAAGGGCTCGTTGCATACACAATATACAATCAAATTGGGGGGTCAACTCTTCTATTGTTTTTAACTTTCCAAACACATTGACAGTTGCTTAGATGATATGAGAGTCCATAAAGTGCCTCCCTCTAACACTACCCCCCCCCCCCCCAGGTCACTGTCCAGGTATTAAACCAGCTCATCCAGAAGATCAGGGAAGATCTCCCTAACATGGAGGCCAGCGAGGAGACGGAGCAGATCAACAAACACTTCCAAAACACACTGGAGCACCTGCGACTGCAGAGGGAGTCCCCTGAGGCCGAGGGGCCCGCCTATGAGGGCCTGGTGCTTTAAAACTAGATGTTTAACTATATTATGGATACACTCACAAGAACACATTCAATCCCATCATGTAGGATGGGAATAACAATAAATGTCAAGAAGAGCTAAAATAACTCATTCCTTCATTTTATAATTATTATAATTATTGTTAATTTTCTGCATAATTCCCTCCTCACTGTCCCTCACTATAGGACGTGTTTCTGCAGCAGGCTGGAGATGTTACATTTGAAGAAGCAAGCTTCAGTGTGTCCTTTCTAAAGTCCTGCTCCATTGTTCTGTCTCTAACCCGTATCATTTCATGTCAGTAGTAGACTTACTTGCTGCTCTAGGTGTTTCCACTGAGTCATCACTTGTTCACATCTTCCCATATTGAGAAGTGAATGTATTAGCGTGAGTGTATTATGGCTACAGAATCTAGCAGTGGTTTTACAGCTGTGTTGCATACAAGCTAGTTCCCCCCCCCTCCTTTGGCCCTACAGGATAGGCACTAACTGTTGATGTTAGAACAGAACGTCTCTACATCTTGCCAGCCTATTCAGTTCAGAGTTGTGTGGCATGATCCTCAATCCTTCTGTACGAAATTACAAATGACCTCAAAAATCGAGTTATTTGCAGGTGGAGAAATAGTAGTATTTTTCGAAAGAGTCTATCCTCATACTAAAGCAGTGCTTCTTTTTAACAACATCAGATGTATCTCTCCATCTCTCTATAAACTCCATAATGTATTTTATTTCCGGACTCCTCACCAATGGATTGAGAGCTGCAGCATGTGTGTGCATGCTTCAGTGAGCTTGTACAGGCTTGGTTTTTAGTTTGCTGTACATGAATACAACAAACAATAATGTCTGACTGTTCCATCATTTAGTTTTTCAATGAGATCCTGTTGCTCAGTGACGCTTGTCTCAGACAAATCTGTTGTGGGGGGTGCAGGGTTCCTCAGGTCTGTGTGCTAGTTGACACGTTGCCATGGTGAGATCATGATGATGTACATGTTTGCTGCAGCATTCCACATTGTCTGCTGATTCCTCTTTCTTAGCTATTATTGATTTGTTCTCTCCCCTTTTTAAATCTGTGTGTAAACCCACATGTAAATCAGATGAATAAAAAAGCAGATGAAATAGCAATTGTCATTGTCATTTGCTGAAATAAAATTGAAATTAACAATACATATTTGCATTCTGTGTTATTTACACAAGGCATATGAATATAATACACTAAACAGAGGCTGGATCTAAGCGGACATTAGGCGAGAGGCCGGCAGACTGTCAGTCACATCGCTAACCAGAAAGGCTAACAACTATACACACATCCAGGGCCATTTGGAGGACCAGTTAACATGCAGGGCTGCACTGTCAGATGAAGCTGGAGAAACTGGAAGAACATTCCAACTCCACATAGAAAGCCATGGATGCTTTGCTCCAGAGCAACATACAATTCAGATCAGCCATGAAGATACAAAATCAAAACGGCAAGTTCATTGGAATAAGCCAAACCTTTTGAAGTGAAATGAGAAGATTTTTTTTTGTTATTTAAAAAAAAAACGTTTCTGATGGGGAACTCGTTCCACCAGTTTGGTGCCAGGATAGCAACCAGCTGATACATAATGGAAATACTCAAGTAAAGTACAAGTACGTCAAAATTGTACTCCAGAACAGTGCTTTAAAAAATGTATTTATATTTTAGTATTGCAGTAGAGAACCCTCCTGATGTTGAAGAGCTTATGCAGCTAAAGCCCTAAAGTGTAGGACACATGCTATTGACTATTGCTGTCATTTACTGGTAATACTGGTGCCCACTTTGGAGCCGAGGCAGGTGAAGGTCCAGGGGACAAGTACATTGGTGCAGAAGACTGACATTTAAGGTTCTGAGACTGAGGTAAAAAGCCACGAAAATCTGATGCAGGAGCCTGAGACTTCAGCAGTGCAGTAGGAATCTGAAGGCCTGTGGGAGCTTGAGGAAAATGTTAAGTCTTTATGAAAATCAACACATACATTAAGTTAATATACATTACATGATTATTTACATAACAATTGTTTCAAATACCAAGCTGGAGTGAATATGTTTTTACCCCGCCTTATTGGGTCAGACCAAGGCACAAGCTGTCCAAACCCCACGCCTGTCACATGCACAGGATAGACACAATCTGCATTATTCATATCAGCAAGTATGGAAAACAAGTCCAACCATCTGTGTTTATCTCTTCATTATAGAACTGAATGATGAGAACCAGAATGCGGAGAGCCTTTGTACCACTTTTTTCAATGGAACTTGAATGCAACACAGCAGCAGGAGGACTCTCTGCGCATGCTCGCCTCGCAGCTTTAGCATTATTAGTCCACTGTAATGTCTGTGTGCTCCTAAGGCGTGTTGTCATCTCGCCACATCGCTGTGTTTCTTCCTCGCATGAGTTGGGGAACCTGCGGCTGTCAGGGGTCGTCCATGATTCACAGAGAGCTGTAGCTACGGTACAGCAGGAGGAAAAGCACTATGTCGGCCAATAAAACAAAGAAAGTCAAAATGGCTACTAAATCTTGTCCTGAATGCGACCAACAGGTGAGGAAACTACATTTGTTCAATTGGGAACGTTGTTACTCATAGTGTAGCTTTGTGTATTGTTGATAATTGTGTTAATATCAGTCAACAAACACCCAGGCCGGGGGGCTTCAGCGGCCACCCCGCACGCGCTGTGTAATGATACAAGTTGGCACAGAAAGCCTTTGGATTTACTCGTATTTCGATAGAATTTCAGTTGATAACGTTTTCTGACAATTTTGTTTTCAATATATGACATTTTAGTCAAATGCATGCTTTATTTTGTGATTTTAACGTTGGTTATCCTCCCATGATGATTGTTGACGTTGCACGGTGGAGAAACGTAAGCAGTTAAAGAGCTGCTTCCTGTCTGCACCAAAGCACACTGCTGCACACTTCAAAGCAGTATGGGACATATGATGAGCAATAGCAATGAGATAAGGAAAAGCGATGAGCAACGAGTTTGAATTACAATTTTCAATCGAATTTAGCATGGTTGGTTCTCTAAATCTTAAACTAGTATGCAAAGCTGAAGGTGAATTACAGCAACACACCTCCAGCTCATATTCTCCTGATAAAGCCAAAGTAGCATACCAACCATTCCAAGATGTCCTTGGTCAACATTTGATTTTAATTGTTTGGTTGTTGCTTGTTCTTAGGGCCTTTTAAAAAATGTAAAGGGTTTTATTTTCTAATCAAAGTCTGCAGGGCTTGGGAAGTGGTACAATTGTGTCTTGAGACATGTTTAGGCCCAATCAGGAGCTGCCAAAGTCTGATAAGATCTCAGGTGATGTCACTGGAGGCATGAGGGTTGTTAGGACAAATATCACTCGTCACCGGCTTGGTTTTCAATATCAGGATACATATATTTATTATCCTTGCAAGAATGGAAGTAGTCATCACACACAGCTGCGTGGGACAAATTGTTCCCCGAATAGTGTCCTTGACATGCTGATATACAAGAGAGTGTTACAGTCACAATATGCAGGATACCGGTTCAAAGCAGTATTCAATGTTTAGTTCAGATTAGCTAAGACCTGCAATAAACATGACAGTCATATGTCTATCTCCATAGAGGCTGAATCATCATGTTAATCACATAGCTATCATATGCCTAAAACAGTCCTGATGCTCTTCTAGGTAATCATACATCCGGTTACGTACACAGCTACAGTTGGGATACCTTTGTTATCATGTGTTCTCTGATATAGAAGAGTACATTCAGTATTTTCCCAACAAGGGTGAAAGAATGTGTAGTTAGAGGGAAGTGATCTTTTCAGGCCTTTGTAGCCCTCTCCTCATTTTTGCTTTAGGTTAGCATCTCTAGACTACATTAGTGCTACCTGCATCAGGCTACATTAACACCATATCATAGAACTGGGAATCGCAGTGCATTCTGGGGTGTCTCAACCATCTTTGGAGGATAGTGTCTATAGAAATGGCAGCAGCCGTCAATATATATCAGCTTTCCCCGGTCAGCTGTCAGCTGTTTTGAATAAAGTATACGCAAAAATAAATGCCCTTACAAAGTACATTTGAATCCCATGGTCCTTCTTTTCTTTAGCTCTTTGGTCATAGGAGTGGCTGTTATAGCCAGTGACATAACAGTGCCTTCCAACCATGTTTAAAAAGTGAAAGTGAAAAAAGATAGGCTACTTTTCTAGTCATACAGTTTACGTCAATTGGTTGCGGTTGCTGGTATTAAGTAACAAGGAAAAAATAACTAGTTCAAGTTTTAGTGATTCTTCTTCTCTTTTGTTCTTTATGGTATTTGGCAAAGTGATTTCCAAACTGATTTTGTTTACATTACCGCCACCTTCTGGAGTGGGGGGGTTAAAGTTCTCAGCATAATGTCACACAAATGGAGAATTGACTCAGCCGTACATCCCTGTGTGACCTTTCAGAACAACACTTACAAGAATGACCCTCTGCTGTACACAACCACTGCTTCTTGTAATAAGACATGTTGAGTTGCTAAGGGTGGAACGATGCTGTATGAAGCAGTTGTAAAAGATTGTTTGTCACAATACTGCTAGTTATTACAGAACTAGCAGATATAAATGGTTACATAACTATAAGAAGAAAAAAGGTCTCCAGCTAATGCTGATGCTAACCCCATGCTTATAGGGCTCAAGCTAACATTGTCAATGCTTCTTTCCCAAGGAACACAATCTGAACATTGGTTACATCTTCTGAATGTTTCCTGTCTGACTTCACAGATTCCTGTTGCGTGCAAGTCCTGCCCGTGTGGTTATGTGTTTATTAGCAGAAAACTACTCAATGCTAAATTAAATGAGCGCTCTTCTCCGGCCATAGCAGGTAAGGCTCATCTGACACGATGCTATGATTAGCTTGTTATTTGTTATGATCATTTATGGCGTTTTATGAATAATAGGTATTCTATAGTATTACATTTTTCAGTACTGTTATTTATTTCATAAAGTGTATCTGCTTGTCTATATCTATATGTGTATCTATTGTTGTCATGTTTGCATGTTTTTCTTGAAGCACACTGTCTGAGCTGTAGGCCTACTAAATGCAACATGCATGTGTCCTTCAGGAATGACTTGAAGCTTGTTTTCAATCATGTTTCAAAGATACATTTGAGTGGACGTTACTGGACACAATGGAGTTTGAATAAGTTCAAGTGCTTTCCACTTGTAGTAACCCTGCTTCCAGGGTGCACCCGCATTTGTTATTATGTTTCCTGTGTTGAAACAGAACTGAATAGTTGTGCTTATTTGATTGGAAAAGGGTATACATGATTTGACACCTTGATAGAGAAACAGTTTGTTAGCAGAGGAGGACAGTGTATTGTGATCGTTCAGACAGAATGAACTGACATGCAGCCTTCCCAACAGTCTTCTTCCTTTTCTGCATGTCTTTCTGCAGAACTGACATTTAAGATCTGAGAAACAGCAAGAACCTTTTTGACTATCTCTCCTAACCCTAACCATTCGAGGTCCATGCCAAACATCAACCCTCTCACAATAGTTTAACACTTCAAGGGTCACCAACTGGACAAGACACAGGACAAACCAGGACACCTTTTCCTACTATCACACATTCAAAAGTCTTATCACAGAAAATAACATCTTGTCTAAAGCTTAAAATAATTGGCGCTTTTTTTATTTCACAACATTTCATCAACCATGGTCCAAACAAACACTGTTCACCAAGATGATGGAATCCCTGATACGTGGGAAGACTAAACACACGTCAGCTAAATGAATATTGTGACGTGAGACTTGATATCATCTTATGTTTTGGATATCGTAATATCACATGATGTCTTTTCCGGGTTTTACCGACTGCATTACAATAACTGGATTTAATGTCGTTATATCCACATAGCTGGAGATATTTAGCATTTTTACATTTCATTGTGTAAATAATTAGTATAATCACCAATAGTTGAATCAGTATTTATAATATTTACAATATTGTTTAAATATTGATATTGATAAAAACAAGATTTAGAGAGGATGAAATCAGGAGTGTCGGCCGGCAACCAGCCGGCAACCAGCCGGCAATCAGCCGGCAACCAGCCTGCTGTGGAACCAAGTGATGGGGAACTGTTTTTCATCATCCCTATTTTGTGCTTCAGACAAGCTGGACTTTAAGCGGAGGAGGACGGAGCGCATCCGCAGAGAGAGGATAGACTCTTCTCTGACCAATGACATGGAGAACAGGAGGAGACCCCGCACCAACAGCCAATCAGATCCCATCCGGAGGGGGCGTGGCAGACCAAAGACTGTGGGACTGAAGAAACCAGATGAGGACAAAGGTGAGGAATGGGTGTTACACACTTTGTTATTACAGGTTAACTGTGACGCCCATCCTTAACGGAACAGATATCAAACAATAGGGGTTCCTCTCATTAGAGCACAGCAATTCTACTGAGCTTCTGATATAATATCATTTAGTAATGTCATCGGTCTTGGTTATCATTTCAGTCCATAATTGGTAATACATATACAAGCAACATATGTTATTTTGAAAGTGTTAAGGGTCCTGTTGGAGTAGTCCATGGAGATGTTTTACACAGCTTGCTATTCAATAAGAAGATACACCAGTCTTCAGACACACTTTGACATTGGTTGCACTAGTGAGCCTCACTTTGTTATTTGTTTCACCAGCACATCATTTCAAAGTGACACATGTTATGGAACACAGCCTCTGTTTCTTGGAGACATTTTGCTTTGCTAACCTTTTCATCTCAGAGTGGATGCACCAACATCTGGAACCATGTTTTCTGGCAGGTTCTGATGTGAAGGATTCAGGGCCTGGGGGTTCAAACACATGTGTATGCTGCAAGTTGGAGAGCAAACAGTGTTTTGATTGCAATGAAAATGATGTTTGTGTAAGACTAAATGTCAAATATGGAAAGATATTTGGTTGGACAAACTATCTCTACCTGCCCAAAGTGCAGTTCTCTGCTTGCTACACAAACAGAAGATGGTTTGTCCTGTCAAATTCACTTTAATGTTATTGACATGACCATAGCTAAATAACCAACATGGGTTCTGTGTGTTTTATTGTTTGTTATTGTGTTTACAGAGAAACAGGAGAAGGAGGTGGATATGTATGCCAGTCTTTCCGATGAGAAGGCTTTTGTGTTTTCTGTCGCCTTGGCTGAGATCAACCGCAAGATCCTGGGTCAGAGACTCATCCTATAGACCTGATGGAACCTATCACTGAATAACTTCTCATTGGAGAGGGAGACCAAAGAGCTTTGACCTGCAAGTGTTTCACTCTGATGACGGGGTGAGGCTGCTGAAGCTTCACACTGAGGCGTCCACCACAGACTGCACACACACGTCTGTACACTAACAGCACCAGCATGGTTTGTGTTGTAACAATGGGACGATGCATTGATGATATTTCCCAACAGTTGTGTAGATTCAAACATCCGAGTATAAATATCCACAGCCATCCACACCATGATGTGCTCTTGATTTAAGTGGATGAAGAAATACTACATTCATCTGAAGACAGGAACACCCTCAGCAGACATTGGATCACATTAATGGAAGGCAGCAGGACTCGCAGCTGTGTGCGTTCCGATGAACTGAAGATATATAATAGGATCGTCATTGTTCTGTGATCTGTGAGTAATATTGAGCCTCCTTGAAGAGTTCAAGCTTTCACTTCACTTATGAATCCCTGAACAAGATTAAGACGTTTCATCTCCTTCTAAATTTTACAAACCATAATGTCATTAATAACTGCTACGTACAGTACACACGGTGTGTTTACTAGTTAGTTTTAAGGGCAAGTTGGATTGTTTTGGATAGATTTCACCTTGCTTCGTTTGT
The DNA here is from genome assembly GCA_943590975.1 of Lindbergichthys nudifrons. Lineage (NCBI taxonomy): Eukaryota > Metazoa > Chordata > Actinopteri > Perciformes > Nototheniidae > Lindbergichthys > Lindbergichthys nudifrons. The sequence goes on from CALSBW010025041.1 coordinate 43,749, forward strand.
GGATGAAAGTAAATAACTGCAATCAACTCAAGACAGTGTGTAGCTGTGATACAGGAAGTCAGACAAATATTTATCAGATTGTGAGATAGTGCTGATGTACTGAATATGTTTCTTTTAAAATAAAATATTTTTTTTAGCAATCTGTTTTCTGAAACCGTCCTTATCATTCATCCGATATAATAATGGCTATATGGCCATAGCAGATGTGTGTGTGTGTGTCTGTCGATGTAGTTTGTGTCACTTATTCCTAAAATTGGGTGTTGTCTTTCTTTGGGGCAATTTACGATCACAAATGAGATCTACGGAGGGAAATTTGGTATTTTCTTGAAGCCCCACTGACCTCTCCACTGTAATCTGTCCTTATCTACTTCACATAGTTCAGGTTTCCTACCGATATGAACAAGTATGGAATTAGATTGAGCAGTGAAAGAAGTATAATGTATTAAATTATACCTATCGATGTTAATCTGAACTTTAATGTTTCAGCTGGTAAAGTTAGATGTGTTGATCAACAGAAAAATTATTGCCCACTACTTTGATAATCAATTAAAGGAATCTTTCATGCATTTAAACACATGTCAGATATGAATGGGCAGATGAATTTATAATGAAGAGAAACTTTAGTAGCAGGCTTACTTATGTCGATCATTTTGTGGCTCTTTTGGGCAATTACATTTGGACATGTGATAAACCATGGCATGGTTTGTTAGCAGGAAGTAAAAGCACTTAATTTGTAGTGAAAGATGGCAGCCTCTGGCGTCAGTGCGTCATCTACTGGTTTATCTGAACTAGTAGTTTACATCATCAGCTTTATTGAAGAGACTCAAGGTCCATTTTTAAAAGACATACAACACTCAAATATAAATTAATGAAGGCAGTGATACCAATGTTTCCACAGAGGTGACTGGTATCGTATAGCACTGAGACACGGATTTGACAGCAGCATAATGACAGGGTTATGAGAAACATTCAATCGACAGATGAATTTGTATATCAGATTTCTCAAGAGAGCATGAAATGTGTTGACACGTGCATTACAAAACATTTCACTTGCACTGCACCACCTTGGTTTTCTAAGCAGTATACGCAAACAATCATTATAAGCAACCTGGAGCTTCTGGAGGCTCGCCATCTTAGACTTGACCCACAAGGGGGCAGTATAGAAAGGAGTACAATAAGCTCTAAAGAGGTTCACCTTAACCTTATCTGAACACCAAAAAGGCTTCTCAATTCTCAATGTTTATTTTTACTGTCGGGCAGGGCAGGGGCGGACTGGCCATCTGTAGAATCTGGAGAACCACAGAACGGCCAATCGTCAAGGGCCGTTGACGGCCGGCCGGCCCTTTAAAAAAAATGTGTTTAAAGTCATCATTTAAGTTGCGCTGACGGCCGACAGAGGGCGACAGCGGCCACTAATGCAGTTGTGTGGTTCTTATCTGTCAAATAATCACACACGAAGAAGAAAAAAGACCGGCCACATGAAGAGAAGGGATTAAGGCCGCTACACACCCACCTGAGACCAAAGAACGCGTGCCGAAGGCGTCCCGACTTTTACGTCAGCTTCGTCGGCTGCGTCGGCTACGTCGCCCGCTATGCTGCCCGCTATGCCGCCCGCCTACGAACACACCGCAAATACTTCAGTCGACGAGTGGCAATAACTGTCCTTACCAGCAGGCAGCGGTAGTGTGAACAGACAATCAGAGTGATTGCTTGGGCCGACTTTCTCTGACCTCCCGTCGGAGGCGTCGGGAGGTGTGAAAAGGTGCCGTAAAGAGACGACAGTGCGGGACACACAAACCTGAGTAGGGCGCTGCGAATGCCCGACTGCCTCTGACGGCCTCTGACGGCCTCTGACTCCCAAAATCGGGCTGGGAGAATGAAAAAACATTGATAAAAATCTAAGAAAACGAAAAGAAAAAGGTGCGGCCGAGAAGGCAAGAGAAAAAAAGGTGAAGTCACTCGCAGGCGATGCATATAAATGTCGCAAATTGACAGACCTTTTTGGCAGCAGCGCTGCTACAAGCACTATCATCAGCAGCTTAGAACAAGTGCAAGATGATGAAGAGAATGATGCAAGTTCAGATATACAGCCAGCCTCCTGCGTTCATGATGAGGGACAGAGTTGAGCTGGTGGAAGAACCAGCTCAACTGGCACATACAAGTGCAGGGCAAGAGGTGGGTGAGAATTATCCCTTGAACTCAGTGGCATTTTCTCCTGGAGGCCAAGGGAAGCCAGGCTTCCCCTGTTTTTTTGGATTGTAGTTATCATTTTAATAAATAAATAAAAACACTTTGTTTAGTTTCGGTAAAGCATAGCATCTCTCCCTCATTCTCATTAGGCGCGTTCACACCAAGTACTTTGCAGTACTTAGTTCCGGCACTCAGTGCCCCGGCACTTTTTACCCCAGGGCATTTAGATCAGATCGCGTTCACACCGGAGTACTTTTCCCTGAGGGAAGATTACGCAAATGAGCCGCTGACGTCACTTCTTCTTCTGCTTTGGCTTTACTGGCAGGCCACAAACCACTTCACGGCGAGTACAGTAGGTGGCGGTATGCACCTTAAAGTTGTTTGCAATCCGCTACAAAAACAAGAGAAGAAGAAGAAGAAAAACTTCCCGCGTATACTGCGACGCCCACCCACTCGCTGTACATTAGGCGTCTGTTGTTTACCTTCCGACCTCAGACATGATGGAGATGGAGTCGACTGAAGTTGTGCTGTTTGTGCTCATGTTATACAGCTTTGTAACTGAGTTAATGCAGCCTGAGCAACTTGCGTACAATAACAAAACAAGCCGAGCACGAGTGGTGGTGGAGAACGCTTTTGGCAGACTGAAGGGCAGGTGGCGGTGCTTGATGAAAAGAAACGACTGCAACATGGACAAGATCAAAATCCAGGTGGCAGCATGTTGCATATTACATAACCTTTGTGAAAGTAATGAGTACAGGGACGAATGGACTGCCTTACCGGCGACCCAGCTTGATGGGCCAGCGCCAGCCATTGCCGAGGCTGGGGCGCAAGACACGCCACAGCCCTTATGAGGCATCTGAACAGCGTGTAAATTGTAAACATTTTGACAATAAAGCTGATCTTTTGTACAGTGCTTTTGTTTCTCTTTTATTTTCCAGTCAAGACAGGCAACATTACAATAGTGTACAGTGTGGCAATATAATAACAATAAACTGTGCCAGGTGTGTTGTATGCACAGTAAATAGGCTCAGCAGCAAACTCACCTTTATTATTTATATATCTTCCTGAGACCCACTGCATCCGTCTGCCATAAACACTATGGAAACCCACATGTTAGTTTTGGCCCATAGTGGACTCCATTTTGTGTTGTGTAAAATGGGGGGGGGGAATTAAAGGTTTGCAAATCCCCATGTCCTCCTCAGAGGACAATCATAAAAACATTTAGTTTTAGGTCAAATAATATTTAAAATGATATAAATTATTATATTTGTGTATGTGCCCCTGCCATTCCTCCACAAGGTTGCAACATTGATGATGAATAAATGACAAATAAAGCTTCGCCAGTTTATAACCGATGAAACATGATGGTATCAGAATAATCACTTACATGTGATGTATAGGACGCTACACAGGTCACTAAAGATAAAGTGTCAGGAGAAATAAGCAAGATACAGGATCTGTTTAATCGCCATGTAGGTTCTCTTTATTGCACTCTCAAGACATAACAGTGAATAGAGGTTCACATTTTTAATGTAAATAAAATAGAAGTTGTACATTGTTAGAAATTAAAATCAATGTTTAATAGCATGATTTAGTCTAAAACATATCGTCAGTCTAAAAGCTGTTTTATTGTGAAAGAACCCGGAAGTTCTCAGGAGATCTCAATGCCACACTTTTATTTTGAATATCCTTCATATCCGGTTAGCAGTTAGCATGTGGCTAATAATGCTTTTTCTGAATGTAAAGTGAAAATGACATAGACTGTTGCACACCAAAACCTACGGACTTTAACACTACATCTATAGACGTCGAGATATTATTACTGTTGAATATTAAATGAAGGTACAGTTGATCGTAAAATGTTTTCACATTACGTGAGTAGCTATGATGTCAGAGGAAGTTACCGTAAATGAGAACTGTGCAAGAGGTGTTTCTAGGACTTCTTTACTAACTATTACAGCTGTTTGTAAGATATTAAATAGAAAGTCATGACAGAGATAAGGAAGAGAAAAGGTTTAAGGAAGTAGGCAGAGAATACCAATGTTGAAATGATTTGTTTTGCGCGATTGCGAACCTGTGCAGATGAGAAGGGCGGTCCCACTATCTGCACAGCGGGAGAGAACAGGAGAGTATAAAAGATCAATGAGAGGACATCCCGGTCTCTTTCCTACGCTGCAGCCACCTGGGGACATCACCGGCTTTGTCTCTTCCTTACCTGTGCTTGTTCTTTAACCACGTTACTTAATTAAAGTACCCATTTGAACCTTTTCAGAGACTCCATTGGTCTCACTATTTTAAGTTCCTTTCCTGGGAGCGAGAAGATCACGATTAATCTATAACATGTAAGTTAACATTATCAATATAAAATAAAGTGTCAATTGTATCAAGACTATATAATAACAGTAATAACAATAATATAAAATAAACTGTCCCAGGTGTAGGGATAGGCTCAGCAGCAGACATTGTTAACAGTGGCAACAATAGGGAGGAAGACCTGTTGGCTTTCACTAGCTGGGAAAGCACTTCCAGAAACCCATTCTGAAAAGTGGTTTGTTGCTCATCCTGGCGCTCCTGGCGCTGCACCGACACTTCATCCTGGCGCTCCTGGCGCTGCACCGACACTTCATCCTGGTGCTCCTGGCGCTGCACCGACACTTCATCCTGGCGCTCCTGGCGCTGCACCGACACTTCATCCTGGTGCTCCTGGAGCTCCCTCTGCCGCTTCAACACTTCAGCCTGGCGCTCCATCATCGTGAGCATCTTGCCCTCCGTTTCCTGGGCCTTGGTGAACAGCACCATCTGATCCCCGTGCATCGACTCTTTCACCACGGCACGCCGGTCCTCCAACGCCTCGACGGTGTCAAAGAAATTCACATCCCGTGCCCGCTTTCCTAAGAGGGAAAATAAGCAAGATACAAGATCTGTTTAGTCGCCATGTAGTTTTACAACATACTAGGAATGTGTATACTAGTCAACATTGGACAGGGTGCAGGCCGGGACAAGACAGTGTACACAATGCAGGTGTATAGTAGAAGATAATATAGGATCAAATAGCATAAAATATAT
>CALSBW010025041.1:49404-66904 GCA_943590975.1 Lindbergichthys nudifrons
TGTGTGTGTGTGTGTGTGTGTGTGTGTGTGTGTGTGTCTGCCGCTCAAAGTGCCCTTATTTGTTGTTTTGTATTTTTGAAGAGTGCTTCATGTATGCTTGAACTTTGTTTAATGTTGTTGAGGCAAGTTTTCTTACCGGAAGTCATGTGACCTCTAGCCCGGATGTTTACAATGTTTGTGAGAGTAAAAACGGCGCGAACATTTGTAAACGCCGGTCGGCGAATACGTTTTCACTCTGTTTCATAATTGTACCAAGAACTGTATTCTGAACTGTACTGAATTGTGAACATCAGTTCGATGCGTAACGTTCTTTCAAGACAAAGTTACAGTGTGTGTACCTTTGCGTTTGGTTGCTGGTAAGGGGGACGAGCAAGCGCTGTGATCTGGAAGGGAAAGCTCGCTTGTTTCCAATCCTGAGAGTTGTCCATCCTCGCCTGAAACACACGATTAGTGCCTTGAGTTAGTGAAGCAAATTACAGAAACACTGCACAGTCATTCACAAGTCAAAACGTTTTCATAGCGGCCGAGAATATCTAGCTAGCTAGATGTTATTAGCTAGCTCGGGGCCGGTGTTAGCCAGTTCAGCCTAGCATGGCTAGCTCGATCTACTGAGCAAATAAAAGTACTGTGCACGATTCCCAGCTCGAGTAACTTTTTCGAACAACGCTCGAACATTTTGATGTTGGGTACTGGCTTCAGTAGCATTCCTCGGCGTAGATTTCCAGAAGCGCCGACACCTCCACCGCTCCGATTATTTATTGATGCTTGCCATAACTGCTTTCAAAACAAACTACTCTCCGTTGGTGCGCTGGGTTTATGTAGCGAGCAAATAAAATGGCGGCTCTACAAAACATTTCAGAGTTTTACGGGGCGCGGTTTGCAATTCGCCCAGCCAATCAGAACTGGGGCACTTTTTTCCCCCAGGAAAGTACGATCTCTCAGCAGGCACTAAAAATGGGGGTAAAAGTTCCCGAGATTAAGTGCTCTTTTTGGTGTGAACGCGACATAAAGGGTACTAACGGAACTAAACGCGAAAAGTACGGTGAAAAGTACTCCGGTGTGAACGCGGCTATTGAGTATTTTACAAAGAGTGAAACAGCACCCCTCCAGATGATATGGTGAAACAGTAGATTGCACTCTCTGTTGCGAGAGGAGGCTAGCCGAAATTGGCTTCCCTTGGTGAAAAAAAATGGAGGGATTGATCAGATGAGGCTCACGTCATGCCTCACAATCCCATCAAATCGCATCAACTTCAGTTCGTACTGTAACTGTCATCACCGCCCTTAAATAGTAGCAAGCAACTGAAGCAAGTGCATTTATGGAGGGTGGAGATTTGGATTATTTCATAAAAAATAATTTTACTAAACTTCCGCTACTACAGCAGCAACTAAAAATGAAATCTGATGACAGGCCAATTCCCAAACTGGAGCTGTGTATAGAGAGGGAAAAAGGAGCGAATCGGACGTAAAACTTTAAATAATAAACAGCGGATTTCTAACATTTGACATTTCATGTGGCCGGACTGGGTCAGTTTCCAGGACGGAATTTTAGTCCCAGTGGGCGGGGCCAGAGATTTTCTTTTGGGGGTGCTGTGGGATAGTTTGACGTTTCATAGAAGGTGCTCAAACATGTAGGGTTTCCCATTAAGGAACCGGGTGCCAAGGGGCCATTGGCCCCCCCATTTTACAGCCCTGCCCCACATTTTCGCAGCGGCGGATGCCGCGGAACACTGTACATCCCGTTTCAATAATTCCCCTCTACTCTAAAGTCGCATCTAAAAAGAATGCGATCTGATCTAGCTGTGTATATTTTTTTATTTTTGCAAATTGAGGAGATGATAAGACAATCTCATTAGCTACAGGCTACAGGCAGTAACAGAGGCTCATATATTGCATTAGGTAAAATAAAGCAGGCAAACATAACAGGAAGAATATGTATATTTTAATCCAATCAAATATGACATTGTCACACCATTCAAATGTATCCATGTACATTACAACCAATAAAAAAGCTTCGATTTGTTTCTTTGTTACGTTGTTCTGTGTCAGCCGTTAATCTAGATAGATAAACTTAGCTATTGATATCGCAAACATGTCAGAAGAACCATAATAAAATAAAATACAGTAAAAAAAAACTGAACTTCAGCCACTTCAATGTCACATTCCTGACATTCACAACTCCGGAGCCTGGCCCTTCAACCATAGAAACAGCGCAGCCAGATAAACCCCAAAGCAGCAGCTCTGCGTCGCGACCGCTGAGACTGTCAAAACTATGGCTGCGTTTCACTTCGGTTAAATGGATTCCTTGCGTCCCTCACTTGCGTCGTTTCCCTGCGACTAGTCCCTCTCACCAGGGAAGCATGGAGAGACGCAAGGAAACCACGAGAAGCAGGGAAATGAGTTTTAAGAGCAATGGGAAGTCCTTTCCTCCGGAGCGTCACGTGAAGCGACGTCCGTTTGTGATGACGCTGCACAGCTGATGTCTGACAGCTATGGGCTCAGAACAGTCTCATAATACACACATGCACACAGAAGGATTCACACTTGTCTTTCATGATCCGCAAAAGGATTCACACTTGTATATCATGATCCGCAAAAGGATTCACACTTGTATTTCATGATCCGCAAAAGGATTCACACTTGTATTTCCGGATCCACACTTGTGTTTTTCAATGCACACACAAATGTGTTCCGTTTCATATACATGTAAATAAAATCCAAATACAGAAAAAAGTTTTACATATGTATTTTTGATCCTCACATATTTGTTTTCCGTTTAAAACCGCTGAACCTACAAACACAAACCGCTTTCTGTGCATGGATCGCTGTGCGTTCGTGTGTGGGTTTTTTGAGACTCCCCTGATGGTCACCCGATTCGTACTTGTAATTTTTTCTATCTATAGCCAATCAGATGTCTCCTCAATTATAAGCCAATCACATGAGCGCGCCCCCACGAGGGTATTTCTTGCGTTCATGACGTAGCGCTTCATGTACGCATTTTGCGCTGTCCGGAGCTGACAGGTCCATGGAGCCTGCCTGCAGGCGCTAATCTCAGGACACTTCCACTCTCAGTACATTGACACTTTCCGAGCAGGAAATGCACGCAAATACAAGCCTTTATATTATTAAGGTACATTGCCACTTTCCGAACCATTAATGAATGCTTGTGTACATAAAAACGGTTTTAAATGTGTGTTTCCTGTATGGCGAATACAGCTGCTTTATTTATGTCTGTATGAAGTTGTTGTGAGTGTGGAGGGAGCAGCTACAGGTTAGCCTAATCGATCAGTGCACTATGAAGTCAGTGCTAGACAGTGAACTGTCAACTGGGGGGAGCCCCGCCGGTCATTATCGGCCGATATTCACTCTTAATAGTTTGATCGGTGCTCTCTATAAAGGCCGATCAGGAGAGCTGGATCTGATCGTTATGGACATAAACGCGAGTGAAGTTTTAGCGAGCTGCATGAGAAACTGACGGGCTGTCAGGAGAGAGGGAGGGAGAGAGGAAAAGAGATGATCCTTACTCCCGCATTATTGGCCATATCAGGTCATAGTCCGGTAATTGCCTGCTAACGGACACTCTGCTACACAATTCTTCTTCTTATTATTATTATTGAAACATGACCGGTAAGTTTCAAATTTGTCCGGTAAAATAAATTCTGTCCGCGGAAACCCTGCTCCGGACAGTGCAAAATGCGTAAGTGTCATGAACGCAATAAATCATACCCTCGTGGGGACGCGCTCATGTGATTGGCTTAGAATGAAGGAGACATCTGATTGGCTATAGATAGAAAAAATGACAAGTACGAATCGGGTGACCATCAGGGGAGTCTCAAAAAACCCACACACGAACGCACAGCGATCCATGCACAGAAAGCGGTTTGTGTTTGCAGGTTCAGGGGATTTAAACGGAAAACAAATATGTGAGGATCAAAAATACATATGTAAAACTTTTTTCTGTATTTGGATTTTATTTACATGTATATGAAACGGAACACATTTGTGTGTGCATTGAAAAACACAAGTGTGGATCTGGAAATACAAGTGTGGATCATTTTGCGGATCATGAAATACAAGTGTGAATCCTTCTGTGTGCATGTGTGTATTATGAGACTGTTCTGAGCCCATAGACAGCAGCTCTGTCCCCGTTATTTTCACAAACACCCCTGCCTCTGTTAGTACACATTTACTGACACAAACATTTGTATCATCTGTTGTAGACCCAAATAAATAAAATCAAATAAGAACTCATTCTCAAAAAAGATAACCGCCATTCTTAAAATGTATAAACGAACAATAGTTAGATTAATATTGATTAGAGTGCACAATAGAAATAAAATAATTGAGAGAAGAAAAAGAGATATGTTATCTATCAAAACCCAGTTAGATTAACATTCATTGGATTGCACACTTAGTTTGTGTGGATATGTAGCAAATTAACATTTTAAATAGCACTTAATGACTGACTGAATGGAAATGACAATAAATGAAAATGTAAAACGAAAAAAGCGATCATGAAAATGTTTCCAATAAATGAATAAAATAATTTTTGACCACTTTGTTCAGATATATCACATATTTGTAACTAAATGATAGATGACTTGAAACAAAACACGGTATAAACTGAGGAGTGACTCTCGTGAGTTTCATGTATTTTCTTCACTCCGCTTGCGATGAATGTGTCGCAAAAGTAATTTTCACCTGTAGATGTGGGGGGAGGGAGGGGGGTTGGAGCGAAGGGGCGGAGCTATCAGAACGACGAGGCTCGGGTCAGTCACACAGTCACAGCCATAGTCAGGTCGAACCGGATGACTGCGGGGCTAATGGTCCGTGTCTTCATGCTTATATCGGACTATTGTGACTCGCTCTGCGGTTAAAACAGACGGTGCATGAATGCGGTTTTGCGGTAAGTGAAATTTGAGTACTTATTTATGTGTTTATGATTTTAATCAGCTACGTAATGAATGTTAACGCTTGGGTTAGCGTGTAAGCGAGTGGTAGCTACATCTGTGCTAACGATGCTAATCGTAGCCTGCAAGCTAAAACCATAGACTGTATATATGAAGGTTAAAACTAAATAGACAAGTGTTAAGCGTTAAGTGGGATAATACTGTAGAACAAAAGGCTTCTGTTTGAGGTTGATAAAATAAGGTCATCCTTGTAACTTAGAGAGATATTTTATTATGTAGGTAGGAACTGTATGCATCGCTAAAGTTAATTTAAATTGGCTATGCTCAAGTATGTAGACAAGCTAACGTCGAAGTAGTGTATGTGAAATCAACCTCACAATAAGATGTGTGTATATTACAATTATTAATGTCATATTTCAAGATGATTACTTAGATATTACAATATGGTTGGTTGAGCTGGAGTTCATTATTGAGCTTACACGTTAACGTCAGTCATATCTGAAGAACGAACCCAAATCTTGTTTTTACATATATATCTGTTTGTTTAAAGTGTCCAGGTGATGCAGACAGGCTGGACCAGAGAGTGAGAGACAGAACTGGACTCCTCACAGCAGTGAACTTCAGCACAGGTACAAATACTCTTTTTGCATACTGTACAAGGAATCAAGAAAGATATTGGTAAATGAAGTATTGACTTTAATACACTGATATACATTCCATTAAACAATACTAAATACTAGATCACCTACACATCAGTGAAGTTGAGGGTTTTTTCCATGCAAAGGGTTACATTTAGATGTTAACAAGCAATATTACTTTGTCAGCTTTCTAATTTAATGTATTGAAAGCAAAGCTATTTAACACATAGTGAGAACTGCTACTATTTATCTCTCAATATTGTCTGTAAAAAACGTGGTAAAAGTTATTCTTTCAGTGAGACAACAGAGCAAGCTTCTACAGTTGCACTAAGTTTTGATAACAGTTAAATATTATTTTGATAATAAAATATATTTCAATGTTGATGAATTTCATACGGTTCATTCATAATCTGATTGTCTTTGTAGCTCACGGTTGAAATAAAATAAAACATTACAAAATAATTATATCTACAGCCCCTAAACACAAACACACCTCTTTCATAAATAACACACTTGTTCTGCAATAATATGTTTTATGTTTCCTGTAATTTTTGTTAGGAAAGGACATGCCTGAAAGACACGACTCAGCATCTCCTCTTTCTCCGAGGGTCAAGAAGAACATCCAAGAGGAAAATTAAAAGCTGATGTTATGAGATTTTAAGACCAGTACAGGACATTCACTAAGAAACTACTTTTATTGTGAAAACAAAGCTGATCGGATGCACCTATTTCCACATCTACACTCCATCAGCTGATTATTTCTATTTGCCTCACTTCATGAGCTTCACAACATGTACCTTGTACCGCAGAGTTTGCAACGTCACAAATAAATGGGGCCAATCGTCAGTCGGATGTGAATGTGTAATCTAACATTTTCAGTAAGAATAATGGACAAAAGGAGTGCAAATACAAATACAATTTATTGAAATGTGAACCAAAAGTTCATCAAAAATGTTTTAAATAAAAAGCACATATGGACAGAAGGTGTAAACCTATTAAATGTATAAGTAAACACATTTAGTCAAATAAAGTGACAGACTAGGCCTGTGCAGTTGGTATCAGCTATGCCCAGCATCCATCAGGCCTGGTCCTCCTCGCAGAGGAAAGCCCCTCAGTCCTCTCCGGCCAAACCAACAGACAGGACGTCCATCACACGGAGGTTTCTCCCTGAAGTCTCTGCAGCTCTCTGGACACCACGCTGTCTCAATCCGTCCACACTGAATATGAGAGGGGGAAAATGAAAATAATAAATGCTAAAGTTTAGACCAGGGGCTTCGCCTGGACCTGAAAACATTCGGGGCTTAGCCCACAGTGGCGACGGCACTAGTGGCATTTTTTACTGCAACACTCCCCACACGCACACACACAGTACACCCGCGACTGTTACAATGAAGGCTCGATAATCAGCTCACGGCATATAGACAGGGGTAAAGTGGTATTTTTTATGAGTGGGGGGCAGACCTCACCTCCTCTAGGGGGGTCCGGGGGGATGCTCCCCCGGGAAGATTTTTTTTTAAATATTGAAGTTAAAAGCATCAATCTGGTGCCCTTTGAGAGCAACATTAAGAGATCTATGGATACATCTCTCAACACCCATATGAAGCAGAACTGTAAACAGATGTACTTTTTCTTTATGGATATTTTACTAATCACTCCCCTTTTAAACTCTATTCTTGTTTTACTGCCATATAGTATTTCATAACTGTTTTTCCTTTATTCTCTTATTTTTTTTATAACTATAATGATTAGGGATGTCCCGATCACCTTTTTTTGCTCCCGATCCGATTCCGATCATTTGATTTTGACAATCTGCCGATACCGATTTTTCCCGATCCGATCTTTATGCAAAGCATTAAGAGAAAAAAAAGGAAAAAAGCATTCAAGTTGTCCCTTAAACCTCACGTTCTCCACCACAGATAACGGCTGGTCATCCAACGCGATGCATTCAGCTATCTTGGCTGTTATTCTTTTGGCCTTTTCACTGTTCTGGGGCAGTTTCTCTTTCCTTTTAAAAGTCTCTGAAAGTGTCGGTTGTTTCAGTGCCGTTACCTGAGTGGCCGCTGTGTACTCGTCGTGTTGGTGTTTGTATTAGATTGGTCGTGTTGAACGTAGCTCTGTTCTTTCCACCACGCGGAACCTCCGCCTTGCAAACATTGCATCTGGCTGTTACACTGCCTTCGCTTTCAATTTTATAATACTTCCAAACTCCTGACATTTTCTCTGTCCCGACTCCCGAGGCACCAGCTGAACGTAGCCTCTTGTTAGCTTACTGCTACTATTAGCACCAGCTGAACGTAGCCTCTCGTTACACCAGCTGAACGTAGCCTCTTGTTAGCTTACTGCTACTACTAGACACTGCGCCCTGCCCACTCTGTTGCCAGATTTGAGAGAAATAAGCAGCCAGGTCTATGAAAACAAGCCCAAAAGAAGCAACACATACATGATGTTGTGTAATTTTAAACCAAAACTAAGGCCTCAGGATGACTTTAAGACGTGAACATGGTCATTTTTGTTTTGTAACATTAAATAAAATAATAAAAATATTTTATAAAAAAAAAAAAAATCCCCGATTTTTTTCTCCCGATTCCGATCTTTTGAAAATCACGTGATCGGCTCCGATCCCCGATCACGTGATCGGATCGGGACATCTCTAATAATGATCATATGAAGGTGTGCCGCGGAAATGATCTTTTGAATAATTTGTGACTAAACCGTTTGAGACCCACTGAGATAACTTAGACTAAAGTTAAGTATCTAAACACTCAGAGAGTCCTTTAGCTCACCTGAGTCTCTCAGCCTGAGAGGAGAGGACTCTCCTCCAGCTTGTTGTGAAACAAACCACTCCTTATGTCCGTTAGTGCAGCTAGCTAACCAGATGCTAACAACACGGTCCCTGCTGGCACCGGTCCCTCCCTCCCCCTCCCCCTCCCCCTCCCCCTCTCTCCCTCTCTCTCTCACACTAAATGCGCTATTGCCACACACACACAGAGCCGAGCTTGAATGACACAAGCACACGTTTATTTCCATGCAACTCTCTGATTGGTCTGGTGTCATGCCTCTGTTGCATTCACTGAACACGGGAAATTACAGTGCTACCGTCCTCTCTTGTGTCATGATGAGGTTCACGTAAAGCACGGTTAATGTATTATATTATTGAGGGAGAATTGTCCGGGGCTACAGAAAAAACATTCGGGGCTAAAGCCCCGGATGCCCAGGCCAGGCTACGCCACTGGTTTAGACAATAAGAAATATAAAAGTGAACCGTTGAGTTGCTCAGTTTTTTTTAGATTGTCAATACTATTACTGTATAACTAATATCCCAGGTTAAGAGGCACCTTCAAATAAAGATTGGTCTTTAACCTGTTAAGCCCCAACGCCCCCGTCGGCGGGTCCTTTTTTTTTTTTTCACGACACTTCTTAATATTTTAAATATATCTTTTCAAAAACTATGAATGTGTTATACCATTCTAACGGGAAAAAACTCAGCTAACTGATGATACGAGCCATTTTTACCGAAACAAAACACAAGTCTCACAAGAAGCGTTAGCATTAGCCCTTAGAGAAAACGGGCTAATGCTACTTCAGGAGCTAACTAGCAAAAACGATTTTTAATAATTATATGTTCTGCACAAACTACATATCATCTGAAAGCTGATACTCCACTGATTATTTTGATATAAGTATCATCACTGGATGACAAGAACTCACTGAGCTAGCAGCCAGAACATAGCAAATAAACAACATCAGTTTTCAAATCCATGACAATAATTAGGTCTTACCTTGATTCTTTTGTGATCAAAAGTTGTGTTCAACGGAATAAAAACGCTGCTCAAGGTTAATCCAATGTCTCTTAGTCACTTTAGAATTGTTCCTGATAATCCATCATTACATTCATGGCAGCAGAGTAGGTATAAAGTTTTTCAGTCCGGGTCTAATGCTGTCTCCCACGAGGTTTACGCAAACCTCTTACTCCTCCACGTAAGTGTTTAGCGGGACTTACTAACTGCCACTCGATTCTAATGGCTCTAACGGTTCAGAAAAGGTGTCAATCACCCATATCGACCAATGGGTTCCAAAGATAGGATCCTGCGTAGTATAAACAACACCCGCTCCGGCTCCATTACGCAGCAAGCTACACACCTACCTACCTACACACACACTTACACACACACCTACACACACAGTTTGCTCATTTCTTTTACATGTGCTCACAAATGAGTATGAGTCCGGAGCTGCAACAGAAAGCCCTGACACACACTACCACACACACACACACATTTAAAAAAAATATTTTAATAAAAAAAAATATATATATTTTTTTTAATTAAATATATATATTTTTTTGGGATGGAATGAATACCTATAGTGATAATTCAATGTAGTACAATGATTTTTATAGTCTGGTACCTGAAAAAGGTCAAATGGCACTGATGGAACCAGATGTACCCAAATGTGCCCAAAGCTTATTCCGCCTGGACTTTTTTTGCTAAACCTCTCTAAAAAGGTCAAATTTCACTTGTTTTGTATCAATCTTGTTATATGTTATACTTAGGATTCCTAAAGCTTTTAGTCTACCATCCCATCATTCAAGGGTGGCTTTCACTATAAGTAATGGTTTTTTTTTAGGCGGAGGTAAGAATTTACCTTTTTTTGCTATGTTCCTTCTGAATTTACTCTGACTGAGAAAAATCTATATTGATTCTGACACTTCTACATCCAACTCACAGATGTAACCTAGCTTTGATAAAATAAATTATTAATATAACCCTTTTAGAAGTGAAGTTGTAGTCATTTGTTTTGGGCATGTCATTTTCGAGCCTGAAACCTGAAAAACAGGCTTGGGGCTTAACAGGTTAAATACATGGATAATTTACAAAGGCTTTAAAAACACAGCAGGAGCCCAAGACAATTATAAAACGTGTCATTATTTCAGTACAGTTCAATAGGTTTTATTTTCATAAACGGTTATCAACCGTTAGTGCCAAAGCAGTAGGCTATAATATATTAATTACTGCTGTATAGACTACAGTACAACCACTACTTGTTTAGCTAGCATAAATTCAACAAAGCTTAGCTGGCTAACTGACGTTATTTTGCCGCTAAACTGCACGATATAAAACGGTGGTCTTCATAGCGGATTTAATCCTCAATCACAATAATAATATTCAAAGTAATACTGGGGAAGTAATGGGCAAAACTTACCGTTGATTGACACGCCATGTCAGCGGACTGATAGCGACACGGACCGTTAGCCCCGCAGTCATCTGGTTCGACCTGACTATGGCTGTGACTGTGTGACTGAACCGAGCCTCGTCGTTGTGATAGCTCCGCCCCTTCGCTCCAACCCCCCTCCCTCCCCCCACATCTACTGTACAGGTGAAAATTACTTTTGCGACACATTCATCGCAAGAAGTGTAGCAAAAGTCAAGGCCGCAGATTTGTCGATTTATACTGCCACAGAGCAGATTCGTGAAGTTGTAATGACTGATTTGAGAGGTTGTAATAACCAAGTTGCAGTTGTAATGGAAAATATATTTAAAAAAAATATATTTTTCTGCAAGTGAACATTTCATCACTAAGTTCCTTTTTTATCTACAAGCTACAAAACTTTTTTTTTTCTTCTGTGACTTCAAATGTGGTTCACAGGATACGTGGATATTTTATACAAGTGTAAATGTATGCACACAAGCTCAGATTTCTTTTCTGCAAGTGCTCACATCAGGTGTTACACGCTCTCTTATTTTGCACCATATCTACCTTCATACATTTTGAGCGTTATGTTAGAATGAAACAGACAACTCACAAATCAGATTTAGTGAGAAACCGGGAGAAATGCGGGATAAATATGACCCCGGGAGGAAACCGAGAGAGCGCAATGAAATCGGGAGTCTTCCGCGAAAATCGGGAGGGTTGGCAAGTTGTATGGAAAGCCCAATGTGCCATAATACCAAGCGGCAAACTCTGGGGAAGAGCCGGGATGCCAATACGGAAGTGCCACAAACTGCAGTTCATATATTGGCCGATAGGCGATGACTGCAGAAAGGAGCAATTTCCATAGACCCCCATGTTAAAATGCCCAATTTTACAGCAGAAAAAAACATGTTTCTAGCCCTGGATGCAATAAATATTATTATTGATATAGTTAGATTCCACCTTCATGATTATGAATCTGTGAGTGAATTGTTTTCTAACATGACCCTTTTATTTATATTAGGTCTTAAAGTTTTTGCATAAATTAGGGCGTGGTCACATTGAGTGACAGCTCTGTCAAGTGACTGCTGCTGTTAGCTTCTTGTCTCTCTGCTAGCTGCTCCGTCTCCGTGAAGCTACAGGGACTCTGCCTGCTCAGTTCATCCAGGGAACACAACTTGACCCCGGCCGTGTTTGTTTGTTCTTCATGCTTATATATCGGACTATTGTGACTCGCTCTGCGGTTAAAACAGACGGTGCATGAATGCCGTTTTGCGGTAAGTGAAATTTGAGTACTTTATTTATGTGTTTATGATTTCAATCAGTTACATAATGAATGTTAAGGCTTGGGTTAGCATGTAAGCGAGTGGTAGCTACATCGGTGCTAACGATGCTAATCGTAGTCTGCAAGTTAAAACCATAGACTGTATATATAAAGGTTAAAACGAAATAGACAAGTGTTAAGCGTTAAGTGGATAATACTGTAGAACAAAAGGCTTCTGTTTGAGGTGATAAAATAAGGTCATCCTTGTAACTTAGAGAGATATTTTATTATGTAGGTAGGAACTGTATGCATCGCTAAGGTTAATTTAAATTGGCTATGCTGAAGTATGTAGACAAGCTAACGTCGAAGTAGTGTATGTGAAATCAACCTCACAATAAGATGTGTGTATATTACAATTATTAATGTCATATTTCAAGATGATTACTTAGATATTACAATATGGTTGGTTGAGCTGGAGTTCATTATTGAGCTTACACGTTAACATCACAGTCATCTGAAGAACGAACCCAAACCTTGTTGTTTTTATTAATTGCATTACCAAATTGGTATCAAATAAACAGTAAGCATTGGTAACACAACTTCCAAAGTTACGGTAAAATAAAAAGGACCCTGACTCGGACAATACACAATCCAACATGTTCAACAGAAGAGAATAAGTTATATTGTTTGTACACATGGTTCTTTACATATATATCTGTTTGTTTAAACAGCCATCACCACCAAGGACCAGAGGACCAGCATCACTACAGCAGCCTCCACCTCCATCTGTGCCTGCCACAAGATTAAGATACACCTCGGCACAAAGGCCTCCACCACAGCCATCACGATCAACCCAGCCAGCAAAGAAGTCTCACCTAGCACACACACTTCCCACACAGCCACCAGCAGCCCATGCACCATCACCCCCACCTACACATCAGCCAGCCCCACTATCTTGGAAGACGGACAAAGACCACTACACTGCTCCCCCTGTCTTTACATGTATAATGAATAGTTGGTTGAGAAAGTTCTGATATTGTAAATATTGAAATGTTACAGTTTCTTATGTTAACATAAATAGTTGGTTGAAAAAAAGTTGTAATGCTCAATTTGTATTTGTACACATCACATGAACCTCAGTATGGAATATGAAGTCATGAATCAGTCCTGATGTAACTTTTCTGTGGTGAAAGTAGAGTGATAGAACTATTTTACTTTTTTATTTTAACAAATTCTAATTTACACATTTTCATTTTAGACATGAATAACACATTTATATAGGCCTATAGTGTAATTCATATATTTCACTACTTTTGTGAACCAAAGACTTTGGTGAACCAAATCTGAAACACCAAAAAAAAAGGATGACATGAGTCATTGTTTCACAACAGTTTTGAAGTTTTCCAAAAATTGGATTTCTAAGCTTAGTATCTCATAAGACAGTGCTCTAAAGTGAGTGACTTTGCATTTCTAGCAAGACCAGAGTCTGTACTGAACATTTTGACAAGGTGATATGTAACAAGGTGTAAGGTGATATACTTATTATATTCAAAGGCAAATTAATACTTAGTCCCCTGAATCTGGAATAATGTACAATTTACAGCACAGTCTCACAATGTCAGGAACTTTTCATCTACAGATTGCTTTGGTCTGGCTTTACCCCTCACTGATTGGTTGAAGACACTATGAACTCATTGGCTAAGGAAATCAGAAGGAGGGGCTCATTATCATATTAAAAACCGCCGAAAATATGCGCGAAAGTTCGCGCGTAGTTTCGCACGAATATACGGGGAGGTCCGTATGTTCGCGCGTATGTTCGCGCGTAGTTTCGCGCGAATATACGGACCTCCCTGTATATTCGCGCGAAACTATGTATGCGTATTATGGCACATTTGGCTTTCTATAAGTATGTCACACACTCACGCACTTTTTGCCCCCCCCCCCACTTCTGAAATGAATCCGGCGCCGCTGCTAACGGCTCCAGCTGGTAGATGCACCGACCCTGAGGAAACATGCTCCGTCTTAGAGACGTCGTACAGCGGTCTGTTCCCCCTCGGAACTCCCCGCTTTATTCCGGTTTATGGCAGCGGGCTGGATATTATACGCAGCCCGGGCCTCAGGTTACCGAGCAGCCCGGGCTAAAGCGCTTCAGCACGGCCGAAGCAACCGTGCAGACCGGAGCTAGACACCCATGCCGGATGCGAGAGAAGAGCCTGACCATGGCGAGCCTGAGCCCGCAGGTGAAGGCGGTGGAGTACGCTGTGAGAGGGCCCATCGTTATCAGGGCGGGGGACATCGAGAAGAGGCTACAGCAGGTCGGACATATGTTACATTACCGTATCTGTGTGTGAGGACGGAATAATGGGAGTCTGTCAAAAATATATTTTATTCAACGCTTCATTATTAAGCTTTAAGTAAAACACACAAAGGGTAATACGCAGGTTAAACGGCGCGCGGAGCAGAGCAGCACAGGTTGCATCATCCCGGATCCTGGTCCTTTCTGGAGGCAGGCCGTCCGGCTGGAAGATGCTCTGACCGGCTACAGGTCCACAGCCCACACTGCAGCGACGCAGAGGCGGAAGAAGTATTCAGATCATGTACTTGAGTAAAAGTAGAACTACAGGAGTGTAGGAATATCCTGTTACAAGTAAAAGTGCTGCATTCAAAATGTTACTCAAGTAAAAGTACAAAAGTACAATCATTATGTACTCATTATGCGATGATGGTCTATTTCAGAGTAATATATATTATATGTTTTGAATGTAAGTTATTGATGTATCGATATCACAGTTGGTGGGACTCATTTTAATTACTTAATTTACTTCTGGGTTCCACGTCAATTTTATTTTACATGTGTAGACTAAAAATGTAAGCAATAGTTCCTCTTGTAAGACCGTAAAGTCTCTCAGTGAACATTGAGAGTGCATTTCAAACAAAAGTCAGAAACGGTTCAATGCCCCGTTTGTTGGTATCCTCAACGCTCGTTGAAGAGGGCCGCTGTACTCCTTAACTGAAGTCTTATTTAAGTTTTGATCATATTGTTTTGAGTCCTGGATCCTGAGTCCTGCATCCTGAGTCCTGGATCCTGCATCCTGAGTCCTGCATCCTGAGTCCTGCATCCTGAGTCGCAGTCCTGAGTCGTGGCTGAACCTGTCTCTGCGGTCCTGCCTGACTCTCATCATACTACTTCCCTGATGGCTCCCACAGGATTGTTGACATCCTCGTGGATTCATCTTCTTATTATAGACACTTGCATTTCCAAACATTTGGTCTACCTATGCTGTAAAATGTATTATCTCTTCGATTTACACACAGCATCTATTGCACGTCTATCCGTTCTGGGAGAGGGATCCCTCCTCTGATGCTCTCCCTGAGGTTTCTTCCATTTCTCCCCTTTAACTGTGGGGTTTCTTTGGAAGTTATTCCTTGTCCGATGTGAGGGTCCATATAGGGTGTCATATTCATATTCTGTACAAACTGTAAAGTCCACTGAGACCAATGTAACATTTGTGATATTGGGCTATATAAATCAACTTTGATTGATTAATTTATATTGTTTATCATTAATCTATGTCTGCAAAATAACTTCAGGCACTACGTAGTGTATGTAGTGGAGTAAAAGTACACGATTATCCCCTGAATTGTAGTCGAAGTACAAAGTAGCATAAAAAGGAAATACATCAAATCAAATCAAGTTTTATTTATATAGCACATTTTTAAACGATTTTTGGTCGAGCCAAAGTTCACATGTCCCTTATAATTGTACTTAAGTACAGTACTTGAGTAAATCTACTTAGTTACTTTACACCACTGCAGTGATGGCAGGGGCAGTGTTTGACTTTGTATCAAAAGCATGCTGATGGATCTTTGTGATTTTTCTTCTTGTCTCTCCAGGGAGGGAAAGAATCTTTCACTGAGGTCATCAAAGCCAACATCGGGGATGCTCATGCCATGGGTCAGCAGCCAATCACTTTCCTCCGTCAGGTGAGGGGACAGACATGCTGTGTGTCCTCATGCTCACACTGTGTCATTCACTGTATTAGTTCTTATTGTGAGCACAAGCAGAAGGGTTGTTAGTGCAGCCGGAGTTGAAATGTGTCCTCAGGGCAGGGCGTAGGTTTGATTGTGATATCTGTTGGGTCATTAGTCGTGGGGCCAGCTGAGGCATCAATGACAGACTTTATGACCGTGCCTCTGATCCGGAGTCTCAGAAATCGTAAAACATAAAATAGCGTAAGCATTTGTTTTTGACTTCCCATTACTTTAAATGATTGTTACTCATGACTGTTGTTCAAAAATACTCTAAAGAAGTTTAGTCAGAACTTCAACTTCTATTACTCAAGTAAATAAGTATGGACTTTGAAATGTACTTAAGTAAAAAGTAGCCATTTTATAGAACAGCTCCCTCATATGCAGTGGCGTTTTTATATGTACAAAAGTGGTGGGGCACAAAAAACTTAGATGTCTATATATAAGCTTCTGCAGTGACGTGCAGTGAGGTTCATGGCTGCTGAGGCACTGGCACTGACTCTTCAGGTTTACAAATATTATATTTTGACCTAAACCAAAATATAATATTATTTTCAAAAGCTTTTTTTGTCTGATGCTTCGATTAATTTTAAACAGACAGTTCAACAAAAGGATACCCAAAAAATGTAATTTTATCATGTAAATATTGAATTGTTCTCTCTTAGTAAGATCCCATTTTCAATAAAATTGCGGTCTTACCTTGACTTGAAGATGAAGTCCATTTGCCTATCCTTCTGGACAAAAATGTCTATAACTTTTTTGTAAAAGTCCTCCTTATCTTCTTGTAGTTTCAAAAGTCTATCATAAATCTAATCGATAGATTTATGATAACAACATTATAAAAGTAGGGTAGACATGTGGATATTATCCGGCTGAACAAAACGTGCATTTATCTAACAGGTACGTTTTCCACAGATCTTATTTACAGCTATTTTCTAAAATCCTATGGAGAAACCTCATTGCTTTTTTGCAGCTTACTTCCTGGTTTTAGGACGCGTCACTGCAGCTCTCTCGTCTCCTCTTCAAGCACCACACTTTTCGCGGCACACGTACTTACAGCCAATCAGCTCTGAATGATGTGAGATGATGTATGGTGGGTATGGCAGCTCTGTGCCCCTATGGTCTTTTTTTTTTTGCCACACACATTACATTGAAAAATACTCTGAACATGCGCAGTGTAGTTTTTACAGTCACCGTTCACTTAGACAGTGAGAGGGAGGGGCACGATCAGGTTTTGTCCCACATGGCTCAAAACGGCACTGTAGACACTAATTAGAAGAACACAGACTAAAACAGCAATGTACAGACGAATCAGACTATTAAACATGACCTTAAAATATATTTTATATATTTTTTTATTTCTTTTTTTGCATCTCTTTGCATTTTTTGTAATCATTATGTGTAATACTTTCTGCTGACACTAGGTGGGGCTGTGCCCCACCTGCCCCTAATGACCAGTCGCCACTGCTC
>CALSBW010025041.1:129370-142720 GCA_943590975.1 Lindbergichthys nudifrons
CACACACACACACACACACACACACACACACACACACACACACACACTGCAGACACAGAGATGTTTCCTGTCCCTCTATTGATCCTGCGTTAGGATGTGAGGGTGCTTAAGGTTTGTATCAGTGTGTTCATCTGCTCTCTCAGCGTTTGATTTGCACTGTCTGAGCTGTAGTGAGTCCTGTTGTTATTATGATGTTTACACCATGTCTGTAGTAACCTGCAGAATTCTGTTGTTTTATATGTCGCTGTAAAGTGTTTAATGCAGAGCTCAAAATCTGGTAAATTATTATGGATGTATAAATGATTTAGAATATATGGTGATGAGTCAATGAACAAACGCCCTGAGGCAACGCCATGTCCCTCTGAGTCATCTTTCATAGTGAGCAAATCATTTCTCTGCAAAGTTTTGATGACACCAATTATCAATCAGTGCAGTGAGGATGTGGGAACTGTTGTAAAGTAATATCCGGTGTATATATGAGAGTTTTGATAAAAACACAGTTAGCTGTGATGAACATTGTCTGGAGAGATTTACTCTAACTTTTATTGAGATAAGTATTCACCGCTGTATTAAGAAATACTTAGTGCCCCCTGAGTAGTGAGGGTGAGAACCCCACTGGATGTTCATCCCCATAGGACCAAACTATTTAGTGTGCCAGAAAAACATTTAATATGTTCCAATTCATAGTATGTCAAACCCAGAATGCCAAAAACATCACATTTGTCTGACTGGATAGCAGATATAAGAGCAAGAGGGTCAAAGTTCAAGATGGTCCAGCAGTATGAAGTAAAAGAACAATGAATTGTATCTATTGTTTATGGTGACCCCCCCACCATCCTAGCATGTACATGAGGACCAACAGATTCATACTCACTGTGTGATGTGAGCGCAGCGCTTCCTGATTCCCGGCCACAGCTCTGTCCTCTAGCTCCTCGAGCTTTCCTCCACTCGGTGGATTCTGCCTGCCAAAGGTTCACGTGACAGATGTCGTCTGATGGACTTATCACTTGTGATTCATTTACTATCGCTCATTATTACTTCACAATTGCAGTCATTTTGTTCTGTGTCATGTGATTCTGTTCTTTCAGCATCTGGACATCCTTGCACTTGCAGTTTAATTTATTAAATTCATTATTAGAAACTTTTGTCATTTATCGTCATGCTTGGCATAAACTGCAGTTGTTTAAATCTTCATGTTACTGAAATAGTTTAGGAAGAGTGGTTTTAGTGTTCAGAAGACAACGTGTGCCCTCGTCACAACCACAGCTACATTCAGCTCCACACAACAAGCACAATGAATATCTTTGTTAAAGGAAGATGTTACAAGAAAAAGATGCTCGTAAAAACAACTCATTGTCATCTCCCTTTATCCAGCCTGGTGTCATGTATATACTCATCATACCTGCAGGTGTAATAGTCATGTGTTGAGTGTGACCCATCTAAAGCAGCACGTCCCTGTGAGACATCATTCAGACCCCGCTGACAGTTAGTAACATTGATGAATATGGCTTGAACAAAGATCTTAGAGGCATTTTATATCGGATCAAATCCTAATCCTAAAGAATCCAGTGGAAGCAGGACTTTCAGTGTGAGCTTCTCACAATCATGTTTCAGACAACAACAGTTACACATAGAGTGTATTTGAAGGAATATGGCTTTGTATACTAAAGTATAACACTAAAGGTCAAGACACAGATAATACAAAGTCTAGATGTTTTGATAATGAAAAGGGCTGTGTAGTTTTTGAAACAAATAGGACAGATTTGCAAAGTTTACATTAGAGTTTAAAGAATATGCAAGTTGACTTTTGTTCTCATTTATGTACACACACTTCTGATTTTATATAAAAGTACCAGATATTTGTTTGTTTTTTCTCCAGTAGTTGCTCATTTTTGTACTAATAATTTAACCAAGATACAGTAGGTTCACTTCAATCCGTCTCTAACGGTCTGGGACATTAACTCTTAAGACAGTGGGCATCGGTAAAGAGTGAAATGAGAGTTGCAGAGTTATGGGGTGTTCAGTTTAACCTGGGCCGGGGCTTGCAAATAGTGAGCTGTACAAAAATACACAGAGCTACAATAAAATGAAGGATGACATCATTATGGTTTCTGTTGGCTTTTTTGTTCCTCTGTGTAGTTAAAGAATGTAACACACACCTTCATTAAGCACTGATGTAATGGTGGGAATGTTCAGTGACCCAAATCAAACATACCCACATTGTTGTGTGACCAACAGGTGCATGCTGGGTCTGGCTAAATGCTGCAATGCTCATAGCGGTCATGGAGTCTGGTTTCTGGGGTCGCTGAGTACTTTTACCTTCAGTCAGGTGTGTCCGCTGCTTCTGATGATCAGAATCAGAACTCCTTCATTCGTCACGCAACGAGGACATTTACAGCAGAGGTATAGTGCAGATAAAGTTAAGAGAATATACTTACATATTAAAAAATAACAAAGTATGCACACTCAATTAAAATGTTCTTGCAAAATATTTGTATTTGTTTAGTTTAACATTGGGATCTTTCCCTACATGCATCCAAGCAGAGCCAGCATGTTGTTTCAGAGAGAGGACACAATATGTGCAGGATGCTGTGATTTCATTAACACTGCCCCCCCCCCCTCACACAAATATTCCGATTTATAAAACAATGAGCACGCACGTCCTACGCCGGTTTCCCTTTATAAATCACAATCAACTCGAAATGCGGCGCAGCTTTGCGGGCGTTTTAAGATTGGCTGTAATCCATTTTGGCAAATGAATTCTTCATATATGAAAAATGAGAGGTAACCTTTTATTTATGGTATTATTTTTACATATTTCTCTCCATTCTTCCCTCTGCAAACAGTGTCGCAGTTTCTCATCTCTCCCGTTTTCGTGCGTACGCATGGGTCAGAGTGTCCGTGGAGGACAGCACATTTTCCCGTCAAATTTGTTTTGTATAAATCCCAAAGATTGCTTAGAAATTGGCGTACAGCCGTACGCCATCTTTTGAGCGTATGCCACGTTTTTAAATGAGGCCCCAGGTTACCACTGTAACCAGCATACTATAGATTCTCATTAATGAATGCCAGACTAATCCCACTCTTTGTCACATTACAGCTCCAGACTGTTGAATGAACCTGTGACTGAGCACACCTGTTCTCTAATGTTGTCAAAGGTCCCATGTCATGGCCATTTCTACTGATCATAGTTCCATTGTTGAGGTCTACTAGAATAGATTTATATTGTGCAATTTTCCAAACTCACATTGGTTTCTCATACAGCATCTCTGTATAGTATGTGTATTCACTCTCTGTCCTACACGGCTTGTTGGAGCTCCTGCCCCCCCCCCTCCCTGTGAGCCCAGTGTACTCTGATTGGTCGGGACGTTGCGAGGCTCGCTGCTCAGTGAGCTGGCTTACTGGTGTGGTTTCCGGGTCTGCGATGCAGCGGGAGAGCGCGAAACTCATCCTGAGCACACACAAACACTCACAGCCGAAGTAAAAACAATAAGTGTGGCTTGATATTGAGTAAGAAAAAGGTTTATAACGTGTTGTAGCAAACACTGTTGGATGGTGGCTCACAGCCCCCCTCCACTACGCGCCGTTCGTTAGATGAGGCTGGTTACATTTAATAAAGAAAGGTATTCAAAACACCGGAATAAAGGTTATAACAATAATCGGATTTTACTGGTAAGAAACAAAACACGTATACAAGTTTACAGAGTACTCCGGACTTCAGGTTCTACTGCTGTGCGATACAGGTATCGGGACCAGCCAGTCAGCAACAGGAAGCATTTTACATACAAAAACAACAGTATTCATATCCATATTTTGGGGCGGAGATGTGTCGACTCTTCCTTCCCATTTTACTCCGAAGCGAATCAGAGAGTCCGTGGGGAGGAGCTGTGTGAGCTGCTCACTCCCCCAGGTGTTTTTACTGGTTGGATTCACTTCTGGTCGGGTCCAATACAGCGAATCAGAGTGCTGGGAAAAAATATGTTTTCTTCTGAGCAGCGCGTGAGATTCGGAAGTACCCAAGGACAGAGTCAATCTTATCTCTGCACCGATATTCACTCCTTTACTTTCCCAAGGAATATTTCACACAAACTATTCTTTCCCAGACAACCAAACATTGTACACAGATATATTGATGCCCAGAAAGGACCTTGAAAATAATATGTGTGTGTGCTGGTGGGAGGAGGTGTATGTGTGTGTAACAGGATCTCTGGGTCAGTGAGTTGTAAGTGAAAAGACAATATCTATATATGTGATTACTTAAAACAGTTCAAACAATACATGTTCACTAAAATACAATTCAAAATAATACATGTTTACTTCAATACAGTTTAGAACCATATCTGTTTACTTTAAACGCTGTGAGAATGGGTCTGCGGAGAGCATTTCTCTGCGATCCCAACGTAGTAGCCCGAAAAACGTTTACCCATTTAAACAGTCGTGGTAGATACCTTGTTTGTTTTAAACATCATAAATACACAAACAACAATGAATACTTACAGGTTGTGTACCCGAATCTCCCGCTGGTCCAAACAAAGTAGGAACAGCATCGTTCTTCAGTGCCCTACGCTGTACATATCCGGCATGAATCGCTGAAAGGTTTGGGAAGCTTTATTTCGTGAAAGGCTGGCAGAGGGTGTGGCCTCTGGGTATCCCCACAGAGTACCCAGGAAGAAAACATTGGAAAATGAGAAATCTCCAACGAGGCGTTCTGGGGCAGCATAGACAGGTCTTTTCTGTGTTAGAGTTTTACTCGCTACAGGGTGTACTTTGAGGGTTTGTGACTCTGCAGACCGTTTACATGCATAAAAACCTTCATAACACACAAGGGGACGGGTAATAACCGGAAAAGCATGACATGGGACCTTTAATAATAAACAGTTTGCACTTTAAAGCAGGTGTGTTTCTGTAGTTGGCATTAACCTCTTAAGCTCTGAGCCAGTTTTTCAGGTCTCAGGCTCGAAAATGACATTCCCAGAACGAATGACCATATCTTCCCTTCTAAAAGGGTTAAATTAATAATCTTTTTTCTCAAAGTAATGATAAACCTGTGAGTTGGATGTAGAAAAGTCAGAATCAATATAGATGTTTTTTATTTTAAAGAAAATTCAGATTTTACATAGTAAAAAACTGTAAATTATAGTGTCCGTCCAACAATTCTTTTTTACTTATAGTGAAAACTACCCTTGGATGATGGTAAGGTAGACTAAAAGCTTTAGGAATCTTTAATCGGCTATATTGTATGTGCAGCTACGATAAGTAATAAGGGTATCTTTATCTTGAATTGTGTGCCGCAGTGCGTTAGAATTTTTTTGCTCAGGGGTCATTTAGATGCTTCTTATGAGACTTGTGTTTTGTTTTGGTCAAAATGGCTCATATCTTCAGTTAGCTGAAATTCTTCCCGTTAATCTGGTGCTACACATTAATAGTTTCATAAATGTTAAGAAGCCCTGAGACATTGTCTCGAAAAAAAAACAGTGGGAGGGGTCCAATGGGGGGACCGCCGTGCTTAAGAGGTTAAAGTGTGGAATTTTATACCAAACGATTTAAAGGTGTGTAAACTTATTTGAGTTAAAGTAAATGTGTAGAGAAAGAATAACTAGACAGTATGAAGGACAGGTCAGTTGTTTTGTCTACTGTGTTTTTGGTTTCATGTTTCTATAAGTATTGGTTGTGAGCAGATGTGATTGACAGACCATCTATTTCCAAAGTCCTCTTTTCAGATGAAAGTATATTTTGCATTTCATTTGGAAATCAAGGTCCCATAGTCTGGAGGGAGAGTGGAGAGGCACAGAATCCAAGTTCATTGAAGTCCAGTGTGAAGTCGTGATGGTTTGGGGTGCTGTTGGTCCACTGTGTTTTATTAAGTTATAAAGGACGCTGGGAGCAGGAGAACAACAGAGGCTGGCTACAGAGGTAAGTTGTGATCTGTCAGTGTTTGCCCTATATTTTTCAGTGCTTGTGGTATGTACCCAAAATAAAACCTAAACCGACACTGCACACAGGATGGCATATTGCCACAATGGTCGAATGATGGAGCAGGCAGTCTGCACTTTATATATTGGCATTCATATTTTTGTAGATTCCAGGTTTATGTCAGAGCAGTCACAAAAAGGATAAGCAGGGATGCAAACACACGTATGGTGAAAAAAGAGAGAACTATTCGAATCAGGAAAAAAACAGCGTAATACCATCTGACAAAGGCCTGTGCTATAATGCTTCAATTAACTGGCTATTCTTTATAATATACTCAGATCAATAGGAGATAGAGATGTTAAGTTATGAATTAAGGGTTTTTATTATTATTTACAGCAGGGGTGGGGAACCTTTTTCCTCTCAAGGGCCATTTCAATTTTTACAACACCCTCCGAGGGCCCGTACAAATTATTGAACTCAACCTCTGCTTAAAAAAAGCCGGGAAGATTCTTTTTTAAATGTTGAAGTTAAAAGCATCAATCTGGTGCACTTTGAGAGCAACATTAACCTGTTACGCACGGCCCGCCCGGTACCGGGCGGAAAAACGCGTCATTTGCAGGAAACAACGTCTAAGGAATCTTAATATTGAATAAAACTATGAATGTTTTATATCCATGTAACGGGAAGAAACTCAGCTAATGATCTTTTTAATTTTTTTTCTCCAAAAAAAACCCACTCAGCCTCTGAATTAGCCACGAGCGAACATTTTTTTTTTTAACGGCACTTAAACTCACTCATAACTCCCTTATTACTTATCCTAGATGCACAGCCAACCACTCGTTTTTGATGTCCTGGAGACACTGAATCTAGTGGTGCCCTCCTCAACACTCAGTGATAAACATTTGCGACGCTATAAACGAAAGTGTACATCATAACATGTGGAGCTAAGACGCTAACATGGCTTACCTTGGTCAAAACTGGTCTTCAATGGCATTAAAACGATAAAAAAACGATGCTGCAGTTAATCCATAGGTTCATCCTATGTATCTGTGCCTTCTTTGCAATTATTTCTGATAATCCATAAGCAATAAAACTGCTTTTTAGTTTCTATATTCCAGAAAGAGAAATTCTTCCAATTTGCTTTCGATTTCTAGACGCGAAGCCCCCACCTTTTCTCTTTACAATGAATGTGTGTGTGGGCCTCCCCCTTCGATTCTATTGGCTCTAACGGTCAGAAAGGTGTGTCAACGATCAAAATCGGGCAAGGGGGGCCAGAGATATGGGAAAAAAAACATTTTCACCCAAATCACCTCAGAGGTGGGGTGGTTTAGGCTAAACCTCTCTAAAAAGGTAAAATGTCACTTGTTTTGCATCAATCTTGATACAGGGTACTTGTTATATGTTGTACTTTGGATTCCTAAAGCTTTTAGTCTACTAACCCATCATCCAAGGGTAGTTTTTACTATCTGTAAAGAATAATATTTGGACGGACACTATAATTTACAGTTTTTTACTATGTAAAATCTGAATCTTCTTTAAAATAAAAAACATTTATATTGATTCTGACACTTCTACATCCAACTCACAGATGTAACCTTGCTTTGATAAAAGAAATTATTCATATAACCCTTTTAGAAGTTAAGTTGTAGTCATTTGTTTTGGGCATGTCATTTTCGAGCCTGAAACATGAAAAACAGGCTTGGTGCTTAACAGGTTAAGAGATCTATCAAATCAAATCAAATCAGGTTTTATTTATATAGCACATTTAAAAGCGATTTTTGGTCGAGCCAAAGTGCTGTACATGTAATAAAAACACATTACTACAATCACAATAAACAACAATAAATTACAACAGATATATATAAAAAAACTAAATAAAAATAAAACACAAGGAAAAGTCAGGAGTCGTACTCCGCTCTAACTAGAAGGCCAGAGAGAAGAAGTGTGTTTTTAGAGTGGATTTAAAAACCCCTAGGGTCTGGGCCGACCTCACATGGAGGGGCAGAGTGTTCCAGAGCCTCGGGCCAGCTGCTGCGAAGGCTCGGTGCCCTCGGGTTTTAAGCCTGGTCTTGGGCACTACCAGCAGCAGCTGGTCAGCAGACCTTAAAGCTCTGGCTGGGGTGTAGCGATGGAGGAGTTCAGCTATATAGGCCGGAGCCAGCCCATTTAGTGCTTTAAAAACAAATAAAAGGATTTTAAAATCAATTCTGAACCGAACTGGAAGCCAGTGTAGTGAGGCCAGAATAGGGGTGATGTGGTCACGCTTTTTGTGGCCAGTCAGCAAACGTGCAGCTGCGTTTTGGACTAGCTGCAGGCGTTTAATTGAGGCCTGGTCCATACCCAGATGGATACATCTCTCAACATCCATATGAAACAGAACTGTAAGCAGATTTCTTTTTCTTTATGGATATTTTACAAATCACTCCCCTTTAAAACTGTATTCTTGTTATTTTTAACAACTTTTTTGTTACTGTCATATAGTATTTTATACCTGTTTTTAATTTAGTCTCTTATTTTTTTATAACTATAATGATCATATCAAGGTGTGCCTTAACCTCACTGAGCTGAGGTTATTTGAGCCTCTCAGTCTGTCAGGAGAGAGCTCTCTTCCACCTGGTTGTAGAAAACAGTAATCTGTTTATATCTAAAATGAACGATGCAATGTCTTCCTTCTCAAGGAAAGGGTGCCTTAGGGACAGGAAGGAACATCATCTTCCCTGGCTCAATCTACAGTGCAGGAATTTAATGAAATCCAGAGACCAACTATTGAAGCAGAGCTTGAAATCCGGACTATCCACTGACAGACAGAAATTCACTCATGCTCGTAACAAGGTAACACAAACAATAAGACAGGCCAAAGCAAACATTTTCATCAATATAATTGAAGGTGCGAAAGGTAACAGTAAAAATGTTTGGCAAATCCTAAATAAACTATTAGGTAAACATAAGAAACACAAAAATAATGCTCTAGAATTAAAAATCAATGATGCCCTGATAAAAGACCCTGCAGTGTTGGCCAGCTCTCTAAATGAGTATTTTATAAATAGTGCTCTGGACATCACAAAGCTCTTCCCGCCATCTGAGGTCTCACCTAGCCCGACTGTGGATACACATCCAGTTTTTGACCTGGAAGAAATCACAGAGGTGGAGGTAAAAAATATAATCTTAGGGTTAAGAGGTTCTAAGGCTAGGGATGCATATGATTTAGACGCCAATAAAGACAAATATTGACGGTCTAATAAAACCAATTACTATGCTAGTAAATCTGTCTATTAGCACGAGGGAAGTCCCATCATCCTGGAAAGTGGCCACGGTGACACCGATTTTTAAATCTGGGGATAAGGCAATAGTGTCCAACTACAGACCAATCAGCATCCTCCCCTGTGTCTCTAAAATAGCTGAGAAATGGGTGTCAAAACTAATCACCAAACATTTAGATAAAGGTTTCGCTCCACTCCACCCAATGCAGTTTGGTTTTCGTGCTCACCACTCCACTGTGACAGCTAACTGTGTCTTTGTGGAAAAGGTTAAATGTATGTTGGACACAAGCCCATATGTAGGTGCTGTCTTCCTTGATCTCAGGAAGGCATTTGACACTGTTGACCACCAAGTGCTCCTTACAAAGCTGACTCATTTCAATTTTTCGGCAGATTTAATACAGTGGGTTGAGTCTTACTTATCGAACAGAAAACAGTGTGTTTTGGTCAACGGAACCAAATCCCCCTACCTTGTCAACCCTGTTGGGGTTCCACAAGGTTCCATTCTTGGACCATTACTGTTTTCTCTGTACATTAATGACTTGCCGAATTTATGTCCTGATTTGAATGTATAAATGTATGCCGATGATGCGGTCATCTTTGTACAGGGGAAAAATACTGAAATAATCACATCCTGTCTCTCAAATGCATTGGACAAGGTTCAACACTGGCTAAACAACATTTGCTTACAGTTAAAGGTGGGGTAGGTAATTTTGGAGAAACCAGCTCAAGTGCGCTAGCATTTGAAAATACACAGCCGGAAAAAATCTGCCACTACCTTACACAGCCCCTCCTCCAACACACACATGACCAATGAGGGCACGAGATAAGTTTGTGCACAGATGGAAGGCTGACAGGCAGGTAGGCCATCCAGTTATTTTAGCCGGGCCGGCTAAAATGATTGGTCGTGCTTTTTACAGTACCACGGCTTCCACAGATGACATTTTTGTATGGATTTTTTGTCAAAGCACTTAAGATATTCATTGCTATCGGGATGTTAAGAGCATTCCACGGAATATAACAAAAAGTGTATCTCGAGCCGGTTTCTCAAACTTACCTACCCCACTTTTAAATGCAAAAAAAAACAGTATGCATGATGTTCAGTAAACGACCAGTCAAAATCGAAGGATCCAATGTGTTTTTAAATGGAGCAGAATTAGAACTAGTCCCCCACTTCAAGTATCTTGGAGTCATACTGGACTCGAACTTGACTTTTAAGAAACATATTAACCTGTTAAGCTCGAGAGCCCCCGGTACCGGGGCAGCGGGTTTTCTTTTCACGAAACTGTGTCTCAGGGCTTCTTAACATTTAAAAACCTATGAATGTCTCATACTCAATTAACGGGAAGAAACTCAGCTACCTGACGATATGAGCCATTATTACCGAAACAAAACACAAGTCTCACAAGAAGCGTTAGCATTAGCCCTTAGCGAAAACGGGCTGATGCTACTTCCGGTGCTAACTAGCAAAAACGATCTTTAAAACTTAATATGTTCTGCACAAACTACATATCATCTTAAAGCTGATACTCCACATATTATTTTGATATAAGTATCATCACTGCACGACAATAACTCACTGAGCTAGCAGCCAGAACAGAGCAAGAAAACAACAACAGTTTTCTAAACCATAACAATAATTATGTCTTACCGTTGCTGTTTTGTGATCAAAAGTCGTGTTCAAGGGAATAAAAACGCTGCTCAAGGTTAATCCAATGTCTCTTAGTCACTTTAGAATTCTTCCTGATAATCCATCATTACATTCATGGCAGCAGAGTAGGTATAACGTTTTTCAATCCGGGGCTAATGCTGTCTCCCACAAGGTTTACGCAAACCTCTTACTCCTCCACGTAAGTGTTTAGCGGGACTTACTAACTGCCACTCGATTCTATTGGCTCTAACGGTTCAGAAAAGGTGTCAATCACCCACATCGACCAATGGGTTCCAGAGATAGGATCCTGCGCAGTATAAATAATGCCAGCAGCGGCTATTTTACGCACATGACGCAGCAGCAAGAGCACCGCAGCACCACAGCAGCAACACAGCGTCGAACACAGCGATCAGAGAACACAGAGACTCTGTGTTGTCTCTGTCGTCTCTGACAACAGCAGGCAACAGAACATAATATTACAAGGACAAGGACACAAGGGCAATTTAATTGCTTTTAGGACTTATTTGAGCAAATAATGGCATCCAGAAAGAGGCTGTATAAGCTTGAAGACGCCGTGGAAATGGTGTTCGCTGACTCTCCGTCAGAAGATGAGGATCTACTTCAGCCACAATCAGACCCTGATTATGAACTTCAGGAAAGGTATGTACTCTCTTTGTTTGTATCTATTTCAAGGCTGGATTCATGGAGTCAACATTGGGGGGGACCAAAAATTCAATCAAAATTTGAATCAAAATTTCCTGCCATTCTAAAGGAAAATATATAAAAAATCACTAACACATGGGATACTTTAAAACCTGTTAAACCCCATGCCCCTGCCCGTGGGGGCAAAAAACAACAATATTCACGAAACTGTGTCTCACGCATGGGCGTGGGAAGCATCCTCAATGTGGGTGGGACAATTTGACGGGGGGTGTGGGCAGGTGGTGGACCTAACCTCCTCTAGGGGGGTCCGGGGGCATGTTCCCCCGGGAAGATTTGTTTTTAAATGTTGAAGTTAAATGCATCTATCTGGTGCACTTTGAGAGCAAAATTAGGGACTAAATCTATGGATACATCTCTCAACACCCATATGAAACAGAACTGAACAGATTTACTTTTTCTTTATGCATATTTTACAAATCACTCCCCTTTTAAACTGTAGTATGAGTTGGAATGATTTCATACCTGTTATTCTCTTATTTTTTATAACTATAATGATCATATAAAGGTGTGCCTTGGAAATACTTGTTTTGCATCAATCTTGATAGACGGTACTTATATGTTATAGTTTGGATTCCTAAAGCTTTTAGTCTACTATCTCATCATTCAAGGGTGGTTTTCACTATACAGATGGAGCATCTTATTTCAGACAGTTTGAAACGCGAGGGTCGTGATTGGGTCGTGATTGGGTCGTGATTGGTCCATGATCGGCCCGTGATCGTTCGTGATGAAGAGCCGGCCCCCAGTCTGACTTGATACCGCCCCCGTGATAAATAAATGTAATTATTGTGAAGCCAGCTGCAATGGATCATTGATCCACCAGGGGGTGCAGTGGGGTTCCCACACTGGAGCTCATGTGAAATCAACTTCGATACAGTAAACTGGATGTACAGTATGTCTGGTACTAATGTATAGCGGATCTTTGTTAAGATCCATAAGTCACGGATAGGATCATAGTCTGTGCTAAATAAGACATATAATCATTTACAAAACATCACCATGTTGTTATTTAACAAAATAATGTTGTTTAGTCGAAAAAAACGAACGAGAGGAAATGCAGCCGGCTCTCGATTTTTAATCCTAATTTAATCATCTTCACCACGATCATTTATGTTTATGTTCGCCGAATTGACATGAAATCACTGACAAATATGAATATACTGTATTCAACTTCATTAAAATGTTATTAACGTGCCTAAACTCAGTAATTCACTAAAAATATTTATATTTTAATGGAGCCTTGTCAGGCAGATCAAGATCCCGACGCATAGCGGAGGGATCTTGATCCCTGGGTGTTATTTTTCCCCATAATGACCAAGTCGCTGCAAATTATCCCGCTTATTACATGGCCACATTCTCAACAAAGTAACGACATGACTCCCAATATTAATTGAAATGCTTTTATGGAGTTAGAAAATGTTTTTATTGATTTAAAAATAGTTGTATGTATTGATGCAAGTTGACATGCATCCGCTAAGAAAAATAGTCCGTTGTTACCGTTTTTTAAACAGTCAGAATGAAACGGCAGCTCTCAGCTGTGTGTTTACACACCTAATGGCCCATCAGCCACAGCTCTCTCTCCCCCCTGATCTTTCTTTTCCAACAGTTAAGTTAACTGTAGGTTACTCTGAGTGACAAGCTTACAGTTAGTGAAGTAACACTTTTTTTTTGTGAGTCACGACCTGGCTGTTTCATTCTAACATAACGCTCCAAATATGACTGTTTCCACTCGGACTTCAATACAGCAACACCATTGTTTGGTTTCCATAGTAGCGTGTCTCTTTAGTAGCGTGCACTCCTTTCCTGTAA
>CALSBW010025042.1:0-12605 GCA_943590975.1 Lindbergichthys nudifrons
GTTTGATTTCCACTTACAACAAGTTGATTATTGAATACTGTGATAAAAAATATGGGTAGCCAAGTGTGTAATTGATTAGGATTGATGTGAGGACACAAAAAAAAAGGTCCCATATAATTTCTAATTTCTAAAAATAAGTAAACATCTGCATAGCAATCTGTAATCTGTCTCATGCATTGTTAAGAGTCTGTCATTTAGTTTGTTTCCGCACAATGTGAGCATTTACCGCTATAGACATAACAATCGGTCCCTTGATGATCCACCAATAGGGCGAGTCCTCGTTGATATCCCAGCATCTAATTCAGAAAGACATTATGAAATGCGCACTTGAGTCCATTTGCAGTTATTTCAGGGTGTGATGTACAATGACGGTAAATCAATTCATAACCAGCAACAAATAGTAATGAGTACAAAGTGAGTGCAAATTACACATTTCCTCGTAAGGGTTTTTCTCTTCATCCTAAACCGATACTGAATATCATTGCATTTTTGGAAAATGCTAAACACTGTTGTTAAGTTTCTGTGCTGTAAAAATAACATATATTTATAAGAAATAACTTTGCTTGTGGCGATATAAATGGTAGTGTATACAAACTCTGTGTCCTCAAAATACACCCTGGATCCAATCCACATGACGATGAAGAGCACAGGTACACCTTTGGAAAAGCAGAGAAGCAAAACTAATGTCAGGGAGAGGCAATCAATATAATCAATTTCCTGCCTTGCGACCACTAGGACAAATTGCAGTATTTCTATTGTAATTGGGGAAAGTTTAGTGACAGAAACATCCAACCCACAAACACAATTGAATACATTAGTAGTGGCTGCCACGGAGGTTCAAACTTTGATTCAGTTTGTTTCGTAATTACAGCTGATGCCATCGAGCCAGGGCAGTTTCTGGCTGTTCAAAACACAATCTGTCTGCCTCTTGTTGTCCCAAAAGACAGATGTGAATCTTTTTTGGATCACAGGACTGGAATACAAATGTAACTGTCCTGCAAAATGGGTTTGAAATCAGTCATCTGCTTTCTTGGGAGGAGGCATAATTAAAAACACATTGTTTTGGCCTCAAATTGTCCTCTAGGCCCCATGCCATGATGTTGATGAGATTGGTCAGTGTGATATATTTTAGCACTGTCTTTGGAAAT
Source organism: Lindbergichthys nudifrons (assembly GCA_943590975.1). NCBI lineage: Eukaryota > Metazoa > Chordata > Actinopteri > Perciformes > Nototheniidae > Lindbergichthys > Lindbergichthys nudifrons. The sequence continues at coordinate 1,149 of CALSBW010025042.1, forward strand.
TGAAATAAATATAATTATTGGGAAATAATTAAAGGTGGGGTAGGTCATTTTGGAGAAACCAGCTTGAGTGCGCTGGAATTTGAAAATACAGAGCCGGGAAAAATCTGCCACTTCCTTACAGAGCCCCTCCTCCAACACACACGAACGCGCACATGACCAATGAGGGCACGAGATGAGTTTGTGCACAGATGAAAGGCGGACAGGCAGGTAGGCTTTTTACAGTATTACAGCTTCCACAGATGACATTTTTTTATGGATTTTTTGTCAAAGCACTTAAGATATTCATTGCTATCGGGATGTTAAGAGCATTCCATGGAATATAACAAAAAGTGTATCTCGAGCCGGTTTCTCAAACTTACCTACCCCACCTTTAAAGGTCAAAATCTTAAAGAGGACATATTTTTGCTCTTTTCACCCTTGGTTAGCTTGCCGGCTTTGTGGTGATTGGTCAAACACTTAGAGATGCGAAAATAAATTGTCTATAATTATTTGTAGATTGAAACATAAAGAAACTGGCAAATAGTTTCCAAATTAACTGGAAACTGCAAATCATGCAATGCGACTTTTTCTGCACCCTTAGAAGAAGAACAGCTTGAATCATCAAATTATAGACATATTAACAAACACATATATTTTCTAAGATAACAAATATCAGAAATGTATTCTGCGCAACATGTATTACTTGTTAGGGAATAATTTGCTTAGGTATTCAACCTTCGACCCAGTTCATCGTTTTCTCTTCTCACTGTCTCTTTTCCCATGGCATAGTTCTACGGCCTTGGGTATTGCTGCTATCTCTCTTAAGGAGGGGCAGCTTGGGCGCATTGTTGTTGCCAGTCTATGACAGAGCACAAGCCGCCATGAGGTAGTCTACTGTTCAGGGACGAAGGTTCCATGGCGCACATTCTTTCCTATGGACGAGAGCTCTAGTTAGATTCAGGGTCCATCATTGTTTAGTCTCACTGATAAAGAATGTTGATTATTACACTCGAACTAGGTAAAACGTCGAGCTGCAGAAAGAGTTCTTCAGAATTGGTTTGGCAACCGCTGTGTCAACTCGTGACACACCACCTGTCTTGTCAATTCTCCGGCCGTAACTCCAAATAAACAGTCAGTGTTTGCCATCAAAGCTCCAGCTCTCCTCGTGTCTCTCTGAGTCCTGTTTCCATTTGCTTCAGAAGTTTCCCCCACACTACTAAGCTGCATAAACAGAATAAACAGTGTTTTGCTTACAAAAACCAACAAAGGCTATTCAGGCAACAGTTATTCTTGCCAATCTTAGCATGTCTCTTCTTCTGTATAAGTGTAACTCGCATTGAGCTGAAATACATGTACAACTCAAGTATCTGTAAAATATAAATAACACAGTCTTTTTATTTTTGTTATAATCTAGATCAGCTCCGTTGTTCCCCCGTTTTTAGAGATTTGGGTACGGAGGAAAAGAGAGAGGGTTTTATTTTCTGACACTTTGTGAGTTCCCTGACACACCGGGGACTCATATGTATGTATAAAGGACATTAAAGGTGGCGTAGGTCATTTTGGAGAAACCAGCTCGAGTGCGCTAGAATTTGAAAATACACAGCCGGAAAAAATCTGCCACTTCCTTACAGAGCCCCTCCTCCAACACACACGAACGCGCACATGACCAATGAGGGCACGAGATAAGTTTGTGCACAGATGGAAGGCTGACAGGCAGGTAGGCCATCCAGTTATTTTAGCCGGCCCGGCTAAAATTATTGGTCGTACTTTTTACAGTATTACGGCTTCCACAGATGACATTTTTTTATGGATTTTTTGTCAAAGCACTTCAGATATTCATTGCTATCGGGATGTTAAGAGCATTCCATGGAATATAACAAAAAGTGTATCTCAAGCCGGTTTCTCAAACTTACTTACCCTACCTTTAAGGCATGTTGCATGATAGGAGACCTTTAAGTTATAGGAAGTTTTTTCGCTCAGTCAGCGTAAAACATTAGTGGAGGTAACTGCATGTTAAGTTCTCTCACCCCATCCCAGCAGGCTGAAGCCCCAGAGGCATGGACGACTGTGATAAAAGGACGAAAGCAGCAGGGAATTGAGGTAAAGCGCCTCCACCAGGAGCCAGAAGAAATTGGACATTACACAATAGTGACAGAAGACCACAGAGGCCTTACAGGCAAACTAGAAAAAAGAAAGAAAGGAAGACACAGAGTGAATTATAAGGAGGGATATGCAATGAGGTCAATGGGGAATATGCCCATGGGAATTTCTTTATGCAACTAAGAACCTCTTTTCATTCTCTTACCGTGGAAAGGGTGCAGTGGTTCGTGTCTTCACTCGAGAAAAGAGTTGCATCCTTTATGAACACAGCCACAGCTTTCAGGATAAATGAGATGAAAAGCTGGATGTGAATGAAGTTCCTGGCACAACGCAGCCTCCTGTTGAAATATCAGGTAAGATACATGTAGTAAAAGTCCGGTAGTGTTGTCTGATGCACAGAAGTGTCAACACCAAAGGCTGTGATAAGCATATCAGTTGTCCAAATGGTCCAAATAAGTTCTGCTTTACAACAAATTGTTTCAGTACTTTGTTACACTTACTAATAGCTCAATATGCCATGGTGTGCATGTTTTGACATTATATCAGCTCAGAGATAAAGGCTCAGACCCTAAGAAAACCCAACCAGTTAACAAGAAAATAAAACCTTTGAAAAGGCCTATAGTGTAAGGTCAAAATCAAAAAACTGATCATTCAAAAAGACATGCAAGTTTTGATATTGCGATTTTAAATTGATTACACCAAAAACTGATTTATGAAACCGCACAGCTGCACACAGAAAGGGGCGCTTTCATGCCTGGCCTGGCTCTGTGGGATGAGAAGACCCTTGACTTTGTGCCAATCAGCTGCTAAGTGGACTACAGCCAGTTAGATCCATGTCAACGAGGGTCCAAATCCAAAACAGGAATTATTGAAACTGAGAAGCATGACACAGATAAAGCTGAAGCACGTATTGGATTATGGACGGACATGATGGTATCGTTCCTCATAACACCATGTCAACGGATTTAATTATAGTTATTTTAGTTTTTTACTTTGACTTCTCACAACAGAAACGACCCTCTTCCACACATTTTGAGAAATATGTTTATATACTTTTAGTTGAGAACATCAAAACCTGAAGCTATAGAACCAACCAGATTACGCTATAGCTAGCAGCTAAGAAATGTGCACAATGTAAACACAACTTTGCGTTTTCACATAACTGTTTGGGTATGAATTAAACAAACAGGATATACAAAATGTGGAAAATGTAGAAGTATTGGTTTAATCACTTTTTGTACTGTAGTACCAGGCTAGCTGCTTCCTCCTAAACTAAACTCAAATAATCACCTGTTAGCTCTTGCTTCATTTTTAGAGTAAAGAAATAGGTTTCAATCTTCTCTTCCAACCCTTGACAAGAAAGTGCAAGCATAATCCAAATTAACCTATTTAAACAAAAAAAAAAGTGTTACTTCTAACAACAGACACGACCCTCTTCCACACATTTTGAGAAATATGTTTATATACTTTTGAGGCAACATTTAGATAAGAAAATAAAATCCTGAAGCTATGGAGCCAACTACACTAATAGCTAGCAGCTAAGAAATGTGCACAATGTAAACACAACTTTGCGTTTTCACATAACTGTTTGGGTACGAATTAAACAAATGAAGTCTCTAGCTGAAAGTATGTGGAAGGAGTAGCATTTGAACAGGATATTACATTTTTGGAAAATGTAGAGGTATGGTTTAATCACTTTTTGTACTGTGGGGAGCACCAGGCTAGCTCTTAACTCCTGATGTCAGTGTATTATGCTAAGCTAAGCTAATCACCTGTTAGCTCTTGCTTCATTTTTAGCGTAAAGAAATATGTGTCAATCTTCTCTTCTTACCCTTGACAAGAAAATGCAAGCATAATCCAAATGAATCCTATTTTTTTTAGGAGTATATTTTTTTTAAACTATACTTGGACAACCTTTTAAATGTGCCAAAGGAAAGGCCCACACGAAGGCCACTAATGGCGCGTTTCTACTACAGCGCGGAGCACGGTTTAAGAGGGCTGTGACGTCAGCGGCCCGTTTTTGGTTGCGTTTCCACTTGGCCTAGTACCGGCCGGCGGGTCCTAATTCACAGTTTTTCTGGCCTCATAAAATCGTGGGTCTAGGGCCAGAGACAACGAGGCTGAGTCGGGCTGAGTATGCTAAACTAGAGAGAGAATCGCTGGCAAGGGGGCTACAACAAGATGGACATATTTGACCGTGATTTAATTGTAATACACGTTTCAAAATGATGCCGAAGTAACAACATACTGATACCGGTTAGTAAAAACCATGAATTAATGCTTTGACAAGTCTGCAGACAGACGGCAGGCGAAAAACCTTTTAAAATGCGTGTTTTTTAAATGGAGATTGGCTAAGCTAACGCAGTATATGCTCCGACCGTCCACACTCACAACAACGGCCTATACAGACATAAATAAAGCAGCGACTGTACTCGCCATGACACAGGCAGTCTGTGGTTTGTACTTGTTTAACTTTTGTCTAGTTTCTGAACATATATGAGGAGCTGTGAGCTCTGAGTGCTAACAGCTAACGGCTGTGTTGTTTTTCTGGGGTTCTCATTGAAGATTACGTCACGGCTCCGCCTACACTGCGTTACTATAGATACTACCCCAGTTCCTAAACTGTAATGGAAATGCGCCATAAAGTGAGCCAGTCCTAACGAGGCCTAGCCATACCGAGCGAGGCCGAGCGAGGCCGTGTAGTGGAAACGCGCCATAACTGAGTGAGTGAGTCTCATTTTTAAAGGTATTTTCCCAGAACGTTGGCTAAGAGTGCCTTGGATTATCTAGTTTACGAACAATAATAATGTTCTGATTGCTTTTGCTTCGCTCTCTGTGGTAAATGGACTGAAGGGTTATCTAAAATGTACTGCACGCTGATACAAAATGGAATTGAAGTCTACCAGTGTTATTTCTGTGAAACCATAATCTTTTGAAATGTAACATGTTCTTACCTGAAGAGCAACAGGATGAGCACAGCCACAGCCAGCACCGCTAGAGAGATGCTGTAGCCCACGGTGTAAATCATCTTCACCGTGGCAAAGTATGACTGCTCTGTCTGAAAGGAGATGGAAAGAGAAGATTTAGTATAAAACAGGATAATACTCCTAGTGAAATAAATGTAATATCTCAAAAAGAAGTTTAGGACTCATTTGGCTTGAAGAGATCAAAAAATGCTTTTAAATGTTTTGGCAGAAGCGCTTCCTGGATTTTTACATTACATTACATTGCATTTAGCTGACGCTTTTATCCAGAGCGACTTACAATAAGTGCACTCGACCAAGAAGATACAAACTTGAAGAAAACCGAATCATATAAGTACATTATAGAGCCAAAACATTTCAAGTGCTACTCAACTGGCTTTAGATAAGCCAGTCCTTTGTTAGTATATAAGTGCTTTGTTAGTAATTCTATAGCTCGAAGTGGAGTCGAAGGAGGTGAGTTTTTAATCTGCACTGGAAGACGTGTAAGCTTTCTGCTGTCCTGATGTCAATGGGGAGCTCATTCCACCATTTTGGAGCCAGGATAGCAAACCGACGTGTTTTTGCTGATGGGAACTTGGGTCCCTCTCGCAGTGCGGGTGCAGCGAGCCGTTTGATCGATGCAGAGCGGAGTGCACGTGCTGGGGTGTAAGGTTTAACCATGTCCTGGATGTAGGAAGGGCCAGATCCATTCACAGCATGGTACGCTAGTACCAGTGTCTTGAAGTGGATTCTAGCAGTTACTGGAAGCCAGTGAAGGGAGCAGAGGAGCGGGGTGGTGTGGGATTTAAAATGAGGTTCTGTTCGGATAAGGATATATATAGATGCAATAATCACAGGAAAACTCTCTTTTAAACTAAACTGCCTTTATTGTAATGGATCTTTAGGTTTGACCTATAAACAAACTAAAGAGTATTGTCGAGACGTCTGTGGCATTAAAGCATGAACGCTTTCTCCATATTTTGAGATATAACATGAATAAGCAGTCTATTGAATCGACTCCAACAAGCTACTTACATCATCACTTGTCATTAGAGACTTTACACGATAGGAAGACTTAAAAGGTCTTTTTTTAACATACAACAAAAGCTCTTTCTCTAAAGCACCAAAAGTCGTTTTCTGATGATTATCCTCCAAAAGCACTGTTCAGCAAGATTAAGCCCAATCCTCTTTGTGAAATAGGATAATTTCAGCTATTACCGGATGTGTGACATTTGTTTCAATCACTGCCTTGCAAAAGTATTTTTACATAAGACACATTTATAATATCTAATTAGAATAGATGTTCTCTTCTGCTTCTGTGAGGCAGGTAGCATATATTTCAATCTAAACCAGGCTAAAAAGAAAATGGAATATGGGCAATTACAGTGTGTCAGACTGTCCCGATTTTTTGACAAGAACCTTTTGTAACACGGTACATTTCTTTTTGAATTTTGCTTGTTTTGTCTCCCCCCCACGCTCTCAATTTCCCATTCTGCAATCGGACGTCTTTATCTACTTCGCCCCTGGCATTTCTCACCTCAGGGATGTCATCATCCACACTGCAGGCGATGTGGTACGGGGGGAAAGCTCTGGTCCATCCTCCGCTGGTGCAGTTACGGCTCACTGAACCTGCGGCGAAAGGTCAAGATATCAAAGAGATATCGACCATAAAGAGATCAAAGTCAAAGTCAGCTTTATTGTCAAGAATTCTACATGTTGTACATCCAGAAATATCGAAATATCGTTTCCCGCAGTCCTACAGTGTGACATATATACATCAAACAAAAAACAAAAAGGGCCTAGATAACCGGGGTATACAGTTTAAAATGTTAATAATATATTGAAGTGTTCAAAGTACAGTTTCAGTGCAGTAGCAGCGGAGATGGGCAGAAAAGTGACTGGTGCTGGATGAGGGAGGTTGGTTGTGTGTGTGTGTGTGTGTGTGTGTGTGTGTGTGTGTGTGTGTGCGTGCGTGCGTGCGTGCGTGCGTGCGTGTGTGTGATCACCTTCAGATTAGATTCACCCACTTGTCGAGATGAAGGAAGCAAATGTGTTTAACCTTCCTGGTAATGTAACAAAACCATTTCCAGCAGGGCCAGGAACCAGCATTTGGGGTATCTACATTTTCTTTCTCTCATCTGAATGACACACGTCCCTCGGTCTTACACTGTTGCATTACATTATCAGAATGATGTGAAATGGTTTCCATTTGCACTTTTAGCTGATCGAGAACTGCACAATTGCACTAGTTATCAATGACTGAATATTTATATAACACCTTTTGCTTTACAAAATAAAATAAAACATTAATAGCATTTAGATTAAGCATGTACGCTGAAAGCACCACTGGTTCTAAGGACAAGTGTTGTTTAGAAACTGTTATTTATCCTCACCAACACATTTTACAATGCATTTCTTGCTGATTGACAGCACAGGATTGACGTCCTCTCTGAGCCTCCTAGACCAGAGTCTTTCTCTGTAACATTATACTGGATTATTTGGCTGTTTTGTCCCAAATATGGGTTCAACTTTTAGCCTGACATGTAGTTTATTTAAGTGCTGTGTGATAACCTCTTACTGTTAAAACAATGGTTATATGGTGATATTGAATCCTTGCTTGTTGTTAACTGGGGAATCTTTCTGTCCACTATAGGCCCTCTCACTGAAGACTCTTTTTTAGAAACTAACATATATCCTCGTCAACAGATAACGCAAAGGTACTCCTTGTTTACTCATTTGTAAAACAATTGTATGGGTTTCCCAATCCACTTTCATCGCTGCTAATTTATCTGTTCAGAAGAACTAATTTGATTTCAGTCAACTGTGACTTGCCTGAGCACCGAGGCGTGAGTCTCATTCAGAAACACAAAAACAAATCAGTGTAATAAATAAATAAACACGCTTCATGCAAATGATCCGCATCGGAAACACTCTTTCATTAGAGCAACAATGTCCCTTTTTGACTCCCGCTCCTCTCTTCATTATCACATCACTCCCCCCTCCTCCTCCTTTTGTCACCTGTGTTGTTTCTGAAGAGGGAGAAGACGGCAGGACATCCTCTCTCGACGGTTTCCCCCACGGCTGCGTGAGGCCAGCAGGCCACAGCATCCCAGAATGGCTGACAACCTTTTCGTAAAGAGGGTTTAAAACAAAAAAGTTAGTTTGGGTGTCTATCAGGGCAGCACAGCAAAAGAGAAACTCCATGAAGAGGCATGTATATGCGCTTTCATCTGTCATACACTGCCGACACAAAGTTAAAATATATATGGGGAAACAGTGGAGGTAAATGGGGTGTATAATGCACGATACCACCGATGATATATTTCAAAGACATAACATCTGCCTCTTTTTAAATTGTATTAAGACAAGAATGAAGAAGTACTGATAAGTTTCAAAGCGAGACCTTTCACTTGAGATAGATTACAAACATAAATCCTTTTGTCACTAGCCTTAATGGTCTCCTATACAGATGCTTCACAGTGATAGATCTCCCACTGTGACTCTCTGCGAAGCAGTTATTCCAGTTTAAACTCTTGTACTCAACACGCCTGGATTTAAATGGGGGGGGGGGGGGTTGATGCAGGGTGATTTTTAAATGGAAAACACACACCTTCTGAGCTGGTGTTGCCCTGCTCGGCGATGAACTGATGGCAGAGACGCTCCTCTCTCTCCAGCTGGAATATGAACTCACATTCAGGGTGAAGGCTCGAGAAAACCTGGAGTCAGGAAAGAAAGAAGGAAGGAAGGAAGGAATGGAGGAAAGAAGATAGGATGAATGAAATAATGAAAGAAAGAGAGACAGGGTTGAAGGAAGGAAGGAAAGTAGGACGAATGAAAGAAAGAAAGACAGAATCAAAGGAATGAAGTAAGAAAGGGTCGAAGGTATAGGAAGAACATTGAATCAGTGTCCACTCAGTCTTTAACTCCATAAAAATGATATTTCATCTGTAGGTCAAATCAATTTAAATGCACTGACTCACTTTTCCTTTACTGTGACCTCCTGGCAAAGCTCACCTGTTCCCTCGGTGGCATTAAGCAACACGACCCCTCACTTTACTCCACAGAGAGGGGGGAGGTTCACTACATGACTTCATCCCTATGGACAGAGATGATTGCCCTGGCCTCTCTCTATCCATTTAGTGCCCGACAGAGATCATTCTGTTACTGCGTCTCTGCTCATTTCTCCGATGCCACATAAAAACGGAATAATTGTGTCGGCTGACATTTATCTCGGACTAAAACTAATAAGGATGTCTTGTTTCTTGGAGAGGGGAAGGAAGGATGTACTGTAAGGCGGATGTTGGAGAGTAACGTGGGGAAGAGGGTGGATGGAGGGAGTCTGCACGAAAAGAGGTTATGCTTATGAAGACTGGTAATCGTATGTTTGGCTGTACTGTACATTTTTTGCATGTGTGTGTGGGTGAAAATAAACATGTTTCTCAGCCCGTGCTGTTATATGTTTTCTATGAAAGAGAGGTGATAGCGTCATATACATAACATTCATCCGGCTGCAACTTACAAATTATGTATCTAATATATCATATTCCAATACGTGTTAATAGACTCTCCTTGCACTATTTCTATTATATTTTATTTGTATTACTTGCACTATTTTAACTAGTTTGTCTGTTTTAGTAGTTTCCACCATTGGAGGAGCCTGTGACCTAACATTTTAATTGACCTATCTACAATGTAGCTACGTACACATGACAATAAAAGCCTTGAATCTTGAATGTCATATAATAACGGAGAAGGCACAACCTTTTCTGAGTAAGGTCAGCCGTTTATGACGTATATGGATGTGTTTTTGAGCTGTTTCAAAGCCGGATGTTGTTGTTGACAATGAGACGTGTAGATAGAGGAGGGGCTTTCTTTGATCATTGCATTACTTACTAAGGGTATAAAGCACAGTATGGATATGAATGTAAAATGCTTGTGTTTGTCAGAATGGGTCCATCGAGGGTTTCCAGATGATAGGAAGGCCAAACAAAGGAGTCGAAGTGGCACAAATGGCCAGAGGTGAGTCCACCAGACCAATCTAAGATCACAATTCATCTTCCAGTCCATCAGCAGGGTGGTATTGGCAAGTGGAGGGTCTCATGTGAATAATACATTATTAAAAAAAACTATACACGATTAAATGTGCTTGATGTAATTTTTGCATTACAAATATTTTCCGTTTCATTTCACAGTTAAATAATTGAATGTTAGGTTATCCACTGATGAAAGCTGCCAGTGTGCTCATATCCAACTCTCAAATCACTGAGTCTCTGAGGATCTTTAAAGTGTAATTGATGTTTTATCCCATGCTGCTCTTAAGTGGCATTGAATGTAAAGGTCAACGCAGCAGGCAGCCGTAAGTCTGAAACATGCATCCTGTTTCTCATCCAGCAGGAGGCGACTGTCTCACTGTATAGAAGACTATGAAGAAATTACCCTACATCTCACTTGACTTATTACCGCAGTAAACATATTCCTGTTGCATTTATGGTCTCGATCTTAGTCTATGAGCAAATGTAACACATGAGAATTGCCTGCACACTGTACAGATGTATTTTTGAAAGATTTGCATTCAGTTTTTCTATAGTAGAGGCTGCAAGTTGACACTCTATTTTTGTTTGAGAAGATGAATATTAATAAACACAGAGGACAACACAGAGTAAAAAACACAGACGTTTGTCCTTGATTCAGCTCTGTCGCGTTTGGAAATACCTGAGGGAACTCCTAATGAAGGGAAACTTCAGAGGCTATACTCTTCTGGGATCACACACACTCCATCTGGAGAGTTTCCCCCACAGCTTTCTGAATGCCTTCCAACAGCATGAACTAATTGTGTGTTGTAAACATTTCCATTCAAAAGATCTTTGAGTTACTCTGAGGGGGACACAGCAACATCTGCACCCAAACAAACCCACCTGGAGCCATTTCATGGAATTACATGAATGATTAAGCCTTGCATAGATATAACTTTTCATCATCATAATGTTGTGCATACAATTTGAACTGGGTGAAAAAAAGGGTTTGGAAATTGAGAATAAAATGCTAAATGTGTGCTGGCAGGGCACACACAGGATGTTTGTCCAAAATGCAGTGTTGTAGTCAAGTCACCAATTCACGAGTCCAAGTCACTCTCGAGTCCCCACTTTTCGAGTCCGAGTCCAAGTCCGAGTCACCTAGGAAGAGTCGGAGTCGAGTCGGAGTCCAAGTCTGAGTCATCATTACCTGTGTTCGAGTCTGAGCCCAAGTCCGAGTCACCCAAGGAGTGTCCGAGTCGAGTCAGAGTCATCGTGTGCGAGAATTCACGAGTCTGAGTCGAGTCCGCATCAATCAGTGCGCGAGTCCAAGTCCGAGTCACCTAGGGAGAGTCGGAGTCGAGTCGGAGTCCAAGTCCGAGTCACCCAAGGAGTGTCCGAGT
>CALSBW010025044.1:0-40984 GCA_943590975.1 Lindbergichthys nudifrons
CATTTCAGAAAACACAACAGCATTTCACAAAACACAACAGCATTTCACAAAACGCCGCAGCATTTCAGAAAACGCCGCAGCATTTCACAAAACACAACAGCATTTCACAAAACGCCGCAGCATTTCACAAAACGCCGCAGCATTTCAGAAAACACAACAGCATTTCACAAAACACTACAGCATTTCACAAAACGCCACAGCATTTCACAAAACACAACAGCATTTCAGAAAACACCACAGCATTTCACATTGGACGGAAAGGGTATTGCTTTAGGGAGAACACTTCTTGTTTGTGATTGGACAGAGCCAGCTAGAGAAGCACTGCTGTGATTGGTTGTTTTTGCTGCCAGTCAAGAAATTCCGCTTCGTGATTGGTCAGCACCCGACAGCGCAACATGTCCCAACACATCAACCGTTAGCTGTTAGCACACACTCAGAGCTCACAGCTCCTCATACCTGTTCAGAAACTGGACAAAAGTTAAACAAGTACAAACCACAGACTGTCTACAGTATGTCATGGTGAATACAGTCGCTGCTTTATTTATGTCTGTATGAAGTTGTTGTGAGTGTGGACGGAGCAGCTACAGGTTAGTTTAGCCTGATCGATCCGCCCCCTCTCCAGCACGTCTTGTTTGAATGACAGGAGTAAACACTGACAGCTGCGGTGAAACTCGACAACAAAATGAACATATTGACCGTGATTTAATTGTAATACACGTTTCAAAGTGATGCCGAAGTAACTACATACTGATACCGGTTAGTAAAAACCATGAATTAATGCTTTGACAAGTCTGCAGACAAGACGGCAGGCGAAAAGCTTTTAAAATGCGTGTTTGAATGGAATCGGATCCATCAGGCTAAACTAACCTGTAGCTGCTCCGTCCACACTCACAACAACGTGATACAGACATAAATAAAGCAGCGACTGTATTCGCCATGACATAGACAGTCTGTGGTTTGTAATTGTTTAACTTTTGTTAATGAGGAGCTGTGAGCTCTGCGTGTGTGCTAACAGCTAACGGCTGATGTGTTGGGACATATAGCTGTTAGCACGCACTCGGAGCTCACAGCTCCTCATATCTGTTCAGAAACTGGACAAAAGTTAAACATGTACAAACATGTCATGGCGAATACAGTCACGGTCAATATGTTCATTTTGTTGTAGTTGGTATCTCCCATAGAATTTACATGGAGATACGCCCCGCCCCCTCTCCAGCGTGTCTTGTTTGAATAATAATAAGGAGCAAACACAGCTGACAGCCGCGGTGAAACTCGAGCGATTAGAGCGATGCGAATATTGGGTAGTCTACCATAGTATTTACATGGAGATAAGCCCCTTAAAAACCATGAATTAATAAAGCATTAATTCATGTTTTTTTCGCATCGCTCTAATCGCTCGAGTTTCACCGCAGCTGTCAGTGTTTACTCCTGTCATTCAAACAAGACGTGCTGGAGAGGGGGCGGATCGATCAGGCTAAACTAACCTGTAGCTGCTCCGTCCACACTCACAACAGCGTCATACAGACATAAATAAAGCAGCGACTGTATTCGCCATGACATAGACAGTCTGTGGTTTGTACTTGTTTAACTTTTTCTGAACAGATATGAGGAGCTGTGAGCTCTGAGTGTGTGCTAACAGCTAACGGTTGATGTGTTTTGTGAAATGCTGCGGCGTTTTGTGAAATGCTTTTGTGTTTTGTGAAATGCTGTTGTGTTTTGTGAAATGCTGTAGTGTTTTCTGAAATGCTGCGGCGTTTTGTGAAATGCTGTTGTGTTTTCTGAAATGCTGTGGTGTTTTCTGAAATGCTGTAGTGTTTTCTGAAATGCTGTTGTGTTTTGTGAAATGCTGTGGTGTTTTGTGAAATGCTGTGGTGTCTTGCACTTCCGGGCCACCGTACTGTAGGTTACGTTATTACATTGACCACCGTTATTATTGGCTTCCCCTATTTTTTAACCCACGCCACGCTACTGCTCAAGTAATGTACTAAAGTACCATTTTGAGATAGTTGTACTTGGACCTATCATGCAAAATGCACTTTTGTACGTCTTTTATACATGAATATGTGTCCCCGGTGTTCCAGGGAACTCACCAAGTGTCAGAAAACACAACCCTCTCTATTTTCCTCCATACCCAAATCTCAAAAAAAGGGGCTGCAACGGATCTGATAAAAACTGATCCAGATTTGAACACTGTCCTGACGTCAGGACGGTGGCGCTACGGCTATTGGGCCGACTCCACCAATCAGGAGGAGACAGCCACGGCCATTGCCATTCAAAAGCGCTGGAGACGCTGTAGTACATATGCCAGGCCTGTAGGTGGTGCTGTTCTCACAGAATCAGCCCTTGCAAAAACAGGGCTAAAAAAGTGCAAATTGAGCGAAATGAGGCATGGCTAGAATGCATGATCTGTTTGGTATTTTGAGAAAAAAAAATTATAAATATGCCTTATATAGGTATGGTCATACACTATATTATTATATTATAGGTGGGGTGGGGTTGTCGACCCTCCGCTTCGCGTCGGGGCGAACCACGCCCCTTAACTGTGATATAATGGCCATATACCACAGCCTGTCGTGAGCTATTGCTTAAATATAGCATGATAGGTCCACTTTAAGTAGTTCTTCTACTCCACTACAACTCAGAGGTATATGGTGTACTTTTACTCCACTAGTACACTTGCTCTCCATCAGAGCAATGTATGTTCCCGGGGAACTGAACAAAGGGGCAGACCTCATGTCCAGAGGAGGTCCTCGCCAGGGGGACTGGAGCCTCCATCCCGAGCTGGTCTCCCAGGTATGGAGCCGGTTCGGGAGAGCAGAGGTGGATCTGTTCGCCGCACGTGGGAACGCGCAATGCGCCCTCTGGTTATCCCTGAAAGCGCAGGACCACCCCCCCCTGGGGGTGGACGCGTTCGCACATCGACCGTGGCCCAGGGGACTGTTGTACGCTTTCCCACCAGTCCCGCTGATCCCTCGGTTCGTGGACCGAGAGCAGGAGGAGCGACTGTCAGTGATCCTAATTGCCCCGGAGCGCACGGGCGCTTCCTGGTTTCCATGCCTACATCGTACGCTGCCAGGCAGACCGTGGGAAATTCCGTGGCGCGGGGACGCTCTCTCGCAGGTGGAGGGAGCGATCAACAGTCACCCTGTGATAGGCCAGCACTTATGGGCATGGCCCCTGAACGGGAACACTTAGAGGGACTGGGCCTCTCTCAAGATGTTGTACGGACCATTCAGGGAGCCAGGGCCGCGTCTACCAGAGCGTCCTACACAGCCAAGTGGACAGCTTTCCAGCGTTGGTGTGTAGGAAAAAGCCTGGACCCCATTACGTGCCTCCTGCCTCACGTGCTGTCATTCCTCCAGCTGTTGTTGGACAGGAATTTGGCCTTCAACACAATCAAGGTGTATGCTGCTGCCATATCATCTTGTCATGTGGGTTTCGGGGTCGGGACGGTGTTTAGTCACCCCCTGACGAAACGTTTTCTGCGAGGAGTACGGAGACTCAGACCTGTGTCACGCGCACTAGCGCCTCAGTGGGATTTGGCTTTGGTGTTACGCGCACTAAGCAAAGCCCCATTTGAACCTTTAGATCAGGTTCCCCTTAAGATGTTATCAGCCAAAGTAGTACTACTTTTGGCTCTAACATCAGCAAAGAGGGTGAGTGATTTGTCTGCTCTCTCTGTGGCTCTGTCATGCCTCCGGATCCAAGGAGATGGCAGTTCAGCTGTTTTACGCCCTAACCCAGCTTTCATGCCAAAGGTCATCACAAGCTCTTTTAGGTCAAGAGTGATCACCCTGGATGGCTTCTTTCCCCCTCCTCACAGGTCGGAGGAAGAAGCCACGTCTCATCTCCTCTGTCCTGTGCGCGCGCTGTCCTGCTATGTGGCGTGCACGGCTGCCTTGCGCCGTTCTCAGCGCCTGTTTGTGCATTACAGAGAGCGCTCGATCGGGCAGCCTCTGTCTGCACAGCGGCTGTCACACTGGCTGTGTGAGGCTGTGTCGCAGGCATATGTCTCCTCTGGGGTGGATCCCCCGGAGAACATCAATGTGCACTCCACCAGAGGAATGTTTCCTCCTCCACGGCTTTGCACGGAGGAATGTCAGTGGAAGACATTTGCACAGCTGCATCTTGGTCTTCTCCCTGTTCATTTATTCAATTTTATTTGAGGGATGTCTCCCTTTCCTCTCTGACACACCCTGTGCTGAGTGTCCTGTCAGAGTGAGTGACGTCAGGGATCCAGCTGTGCGCCTCTCTCCTGCCTCTCGGCACACGGAGAGTGGCCTGTATTCCCTTTTATGAGAGGGACGTCCCCCTTTTTCCCCTGACACATTTCGTACGGAATGTCTTGTCAGAGTGAGTGATGTTGGGGACCCAGCTGTGCGCTCTCCTGCCTGTCTGCACGCAGAGAGCTGCTATTCCCCCTCCTTTCTGTCACTGGACAAAGTGTGACCTTCGTCTCTACTTTCTCACAGCGGCAGGTATGTATTATTCCCAGCCTCGTCCCCTCATGGTAAATATTCATGTTATGCTATATTCCAGGGACTGTGATGCGCCCTTCGCATGGCGCAATAGGCATGGGTTATTATCTGAGCAGGTGTGTCTGTGCTTCTTGTACCGGGGGGACCCAGTGGGGCTCAGACTACATCTTGCTTCGCCCTTAACCCAATAGCGATAGCCTTAGAGGGCGAAGCCATATACGAAATAGAACTGAAGTTACCTACTGTAACTCCAGCTTCTATGAGTATTGGCGTAGCCCTCTAAGTGCTGGGCCCCACTGGCTCCACGAATAGCTGAAGAAAAGTTATTTTGTATGGGAGCAGATTGTCGGGCCTCCTTCCTATTTATACCGGAAGGGAGTCCGAGGGTGGGGCCCACCTTGCGGGTGGGCGTGTACTACAAGTGTTTCAGTGCTGCGCGGGTGCGCAGGGGGATTACCCAATAGCGATAGCCTTAGAGGGCTACGCCAATACTCATAGAAGCTGGAGTTACAGTAGGTAACTTCAGATCTCTCGTCTGGATTGGAAAGATCGAAAATACAAAACAAAAAGCGACACTAAAACTGCATATAATGTTTGTGTAGCATAAGATATATGACATATATTTTTTACATGTCTCCAGTACCGATAAAAAGACCGATAACGTCGGAGCTTAACGGTACCACGGTCTTTAATAATTCAGCCCCGGGGCCCGTTTAATACCGGGGCTCGGTACCCATCCCTATGTTCCACCTTAGGTTCAGGTAACTACAGCAGCTGATGGACTGCTTAGCAGAGATAAAATCCTGGCTGAGCAAAAACTTTCTCAACCTCAACGAGAGCAAGACTGAGGTCATCTTTTTTGGACCCCAACCTCCAGCCTCTCCGGTTGATATTCTGGGCTCTCTCCAACAGAACATCCTCCCCTCGGTCACGAACCTTGGAGTGACCTTCACTAGCACTTTTAAATTCGACAAGCAGGTCAGCACCGTAGTCAAATCCTGCTTTTTTAAGATAAGACTATTGGCCAAAACCAAGTCGTATTTATCTTTTAAAGACTTAGAAAGGGTTATAAACGCCTTTGTAACCTCGAGACTGGACTATTGCAACGCTCTGTATGTGGGTATGGACCAGGCCTCAATTAGACGCCTGCAGCTAGTCCAGAACGCAGCTGCACGTTTGTTGACTGGCCACAAAAAGCGTGACCACATCACCCCAATTCTGGCCTCACTACACTGGCTTCCAGTTCGGTTCAGAATTGATTTTAAAATCCTTTTATTTGTTTTCAAAGCACTAAATGGGCTGGCTCTGGCCTATATAGCTGAACTCCTCCAGCGCTACACCCCAGCCAGAGCTTTAAGGTCTGCTGACCAGCTGCTGCTGGTAGTGCCCAAGACCAGGCTTAAAACCTGAGGGCACCGAGCCTTCGCAGCAGCTGGCCCGAGGCTCTGGAACACTCTGCCCCTCCATGTGAGGTCGGCCCAGACCCTAGGGGTTTTTAAATCCAAACTGAAGACTCACTTCTTCTATCAGGCCTTCTAGTTGGAGCGGAGCACGACTCCTGACATTTCCTTGTGTTTTGTTTTTATATTTGCTGTTGCAAATGATTGTCTTTTGTTGTTATTGTACTGTAGTAAAGTGTTTTTATTACATGTACAGCACTTTGGCTCGACCAAACATCGTTTTTAAATGTGCTCTATAAATAAAACCTGATTTGATTTAGATTTGATTTAGGTTGGTGTTAAACTCAGATAAGACAAAAGTCATGTTGTTTTCCAATAAGAAAAGGTTACCAGCTGTTCTTCCCTGCATCATGTCTGCACAGCATAACCCCATTGAAGCTGTTAACACCTACAGATACTTAGGCATTACTATAGATGACAATCTCTGCTTCAAACCACATATTGACAATCTCTTAAGGAAATTGAAATTAAAACTGGGATTCTTTTTTAGAAATAAGGCCTGCTTCTCCACAAGTGCGAGGAAACGGCTTGTAGCTGCCACATTTTTGCCGCTCTTGGACTACGGGGATGTTGTGTACATGAATGCCTCAGCTCACTCCCTTCATCTGCTGGACGCTGTCTACCATGGGGCTCTGAGGTTCATAACCCACTGTAAACCCCTCACACACCATTGCACGCAGTACTCTTTAGTCAACTGGACATCATTATCAATGCGCAGATCACTGCACTGGTACAAACTCATCTATACCGCTATGCTTGGACTGCTGCCCCTCTACATATCCACTTACATATCACACAAACAGTACAGCTATAGCCTACGATCTCAAAATGACATCACTCTGTCCGTCCCCTCAGTACGCACGGAGCTTGGGAAAAAAGCCATATCATACCCTGCCCCCTCGACCTGGAACACACTTCAGCAGGAACTTAAGCTGACCAGTTTGATACCCATCACGGATTTTAAACTAATTTTAAAAAAGCTGGAGAAATCATCTGTGGGTGTTTGCACCTGCTATATCTGACTACTGTATATGGATTTCAATGACAATTTTTTTTTTTTTTTTACGATGTTGTATTTTAGTGTTGCCTCTGTGTTTAGTGTCCTGTCTGTCTGTAACTTTGTGTGGTAGTGTTACCACTGACAGGTCTCTCTTGAAAATGAGACCTTGGCCATGTCTCAATTCAGGGGTTTCATCCTTCGAAGGGTGCATTCGTAGACCGCATATGTCACTTCCGCCGAAAGAAGGCTGTCCCAATTCAAAAAAAAGACGAGACTCCTCCGAATGCGGCCGACGAATGCAGCCTACTTTTCCCCAATTTGAAGGATACATCTGATCTGGGCTGCGTTTCACTTCGGTTAAATGGATTCCTTGCGTCCCTCACTTGCGTCGTTTCCCTGCGACTAGTCCCTCCCACCAGGGAAGCATGGAGAGACGCAAGGAAACCACGAGAAGCAGGGAAATGAGTTTTAAGAGCAATGGGACGTCCTTTCCTCCGGAGCGTCACGTGAAGCGACGTCCGTTTGTGATGACGCTGCACAGCTGATCGTCTGACAGCAGCTCTGTCCCCGTTATTTTCACAAACACCCCCGCCTCTGTTAGTACACATTTACTGACACAAACATGTGTATCATCTGTTGTAGACCCAAATAAATAAAATCAAATAAGAACTCATTCTCAAAAAAGATAAACGCCATTCTTAAAATGTATAAACGAACATTAGTTGGATTAATATTGATTAGAGTGCACAATAGAAATAACATAATTGAGAGAAGAAAAAGAGATATGTTATCTATCAAAACCCAGTTAGATTAACATTCATTGCATGGATTGTACACTTTGTTTGTTTGTGTGGATATGTAGCACATTAACATGTTAAATAGCACTTAATGACTGACTGAATGGAAATGACAATAAATGAAAATGTAAAACGAAAAAGCGATCATGAAAATGTTTCCAATAAATGAATAAAATGATTTTTGACCACTTTGTTGTTCAGATATATCACATATTTGTAACTGAATGATGCATTAATTGAAACAAAACACAGTATAAACTGAGGAGTGAGTCCCGTGAGTTTCATGTGTTTTCTTCACTCCGCTGGGAAACTGCTCTCATGTCAAGAAGCATCAGATCAGTGCGCTGCATCGTCCAATCAGTGAGCGATACACAGTAAGGGGGCGGGGCGAGTGTCTGAGGATTTCATCGAAGGATGGTCTGGTGGTTCCTCGATTATAGCTCCTCCATAATCGCTCCTCGCTCCTCGATCCTCGGTCCTCCGGCAAAAATAAGGCCATTGGGACGCTACTCAAGATGGCGCAGACAAATCAACTTCCGGTGAGACCGAGACCGAGGAGCGAGGAAATGAAAAATAAGAGAAGTGAAACGCAGCCGTACACTCCGCGGACTACCATATCCCAGGGTGCAATGCGCGCAGGGAAGAGTGAGTTTTTTTCAAATGAAATGGCTTCCGGTCTCCCCAGCAGAGTGGATTTAAAAGCAGCAGCAAGCGGAGGAATCACTAATAAATGTAAGTATTGGGTTTTAATTTACTTTAAATTAACTAATGTCACACACGTCAAACCCAAGGGGCATTAAAACGTACATTTTCGATAAATAATACGGATAAATATGTGACGCTAACTAGCTAGCTGGACGTACTGCACTGTTGTTTACAATTATTTTTAATTCAATTCAGAAGTTTACTAAAGTCATACAGAGATCTTGGCTCTGTTATAGATAAGTTATAATTTATATTACATAAATAGACCAAAGTGAAAACATTTAGACCGGTATAGCCTACAGTACGGTGGGATTTATAAAAGGCTACCCTGACGTGTAGCTGCTGTTAGCTTTATTTATTTATCTGACATGTTGCAATGTTTTACTGTTTATTAAACTTTGGGACAACATTACAACCTTTGTGTTCAGCTCATGCTGCTTTGAGGTGGGGCTAAAAGAAAAGCCTATTTTAAATATTTCCACCAGATTTGATCATCTTTTATTTAGGTTAAAATGTATTTAATGTATCCTAATCCGATAATAATAATAAGACAATCAAAAATAGACAGCAGTCTTTTGCTTGATGTTTGTTTGTGCCGTGCTGTCAAAGGGATGCACGTGTGACTGTCTTCATCTCTTTAGTTTTTTAAAAACCAGAACAGTACATCATTTTAAATGATCCTTTAGGGATTGTTTGTCTGAAATGCTTAGAGTTACATTTTGCAATAATTCTTCTGCAACCCTGTGTTTAACATGATTAATTCACTTTTTTCTTTTTCTCTTGTTTTTCTCTGTAATTAGGATAATTCTGGAGAAATGGATCTGCTGGAGAAGGACCCCTAATCTGAAAAGTGCACAGCGGATCATCAGGACAGAGCTGCCATCCACCTGGACCCCCTGTGGTGCTGGAGAAGGACCCCTAGCCCCAGCTGATCATCAGGACAGAGCTGCCATCCACCTGGACCCCCCGTGGTGCTGGAGAAGGACCCCTAACCCCAGCTGATCATCAGGACAGAGCTGCCATCCACCTGGACCCCCCTTGGTGCTGGAGAAGGACCCCTAACCCCAGCGGATCATCAGGACAGAGCTGCCATCCACCTGGACCCCCCGTGGTGCTGGAGAAAGCAAAGCGGCGACCAGGAGCACCCTCCACCCAGACCTCTGCTTACTGCCGTCCTGCAGACTTGTGTCTTAGTTTCAGAATATGATTTTGTATGTGTCCTTTCTTTTAATAGATATGTAACGATTATAGCTTGAGTCTGTCTGACTCCCCAAACAGCTGCTTCTATATACTTGCTGCACATACAAATAAACAACTCCATAAACACACTTTTGCTGATATTTGTTTTACTGCTGATTATGTTAAATAACATGATTGATTTCCTGTCTCAATGATGAAAGTTATAATAATAGAAGACATGAAGCTGCAGAGAGAGGATGGATATATTCTTACCTCTACTTTGTGATAAGATGAAAATACAATATTAAATAGTAATTGTTAAACACATTGTTTATTTCATTTACTGAGGTTTTAACCATTATTTCCAACATGTGTACATAAGCAGTGGAATAATAGGATATCTCTAGGTCATTAAACTTTCTTCAGTTTAATTTTATTAATTCAAAGAATAGGTAATAGAAAAAGTTTAATTGTGTATTTCAGCAGAGCGGGGGGTCACGGTGCTGCTGGACCTGGAGGTGCTGACCTGGGGTCAGTGGGACATCATCTGGGCAGGTTTAGGGGAAGGAGAATATAAACTGTTATGATCACAGCTATTACGATTAGAACACTCATTTTGTTAAGAATCAATCTATACAACATGCTTTTGTTCATTTAAACAACATATTGTTTTATTAGTACAGAAAAATTAAGACTTATTTGAAATATGAAATACTATGATTAAATTACATCAGCTATATATAATTTACTTGTTAACTTACTAATGTAACATTACTGGGGGTTAAAGGAACAGCTTCATCTTATTTACCTGGCCATGGTTCTCTTTATTTCATCGCCGACGGTGATCTCCAAAAAATGTAAAAGTAAAAGTAAAGTTTCTGGATCCTTTTCAGCTGAGTTAGCTTGTAAGCTAATTTGCTAGCAGGCTGCTGGAGCAGCGCATCCGAAAAGCGCGTATCACGTGACGTAAATACGAAGCCCTCCGCAGGCTAGACCGTCTCATTTCGTAGGCCGCTCGGTCCAGCCTACCCGGTCTACGTGGGCTGGGTCCTCCGTGGACCGCGTAGGCTGCGTACTCCGAAGGGTGCAGCCCCTGAATTGAGACACGGCCCTTGTGTCTCAATGAGATTTTACACCTGTATAAATAAAGGCTAAAAAAAAAAAAAAATGTAGCCCTGTGATTACAAATGTTTTTTCTCTTTTTTTGATGTGCTAACTTGAGCTGGCATTATTTTTTCCACTTTTAGAACTGATGATAAGCGGTCACAGTAAATGTGTTAACCCCCCTCAGAGCGGTGGAATGGCTTTATTTCCTCCTATTAGTAGAATCAATAATGCAGGCAGAAGTAGAGCACAGCTGTAATAAAGCCAACTGGTTCCAAAGGTTACACTCAATCTTATCACCCTGGGTGGGACCAAGAAGCCTGCTGCACCTCTGCACACAGTATTCAGATCACCAAACAACTCAGTGCACATGAAGGGATTTTATTATATTTTTGTATTCACTTTTACCTGCTGTTACATGTTAGCTTCTGACACGACGTTAAGTGCCCAGAAGATTCAACATGACCCATCTGAACACTTAAGACAATATATAAATCCTATTCGCAGGCTTCAGTGAGGTAAGGGTCACAGCATGTTGACTCATTTACAGCTGCTCCTGCTTTAGGAACTACCTGAAGGCTGGGTCGTCATATTTCCTAATGAGCTTCATTTGCTTTTCACAAATACAAGTCGATAACCTTTAAATTAATGGATTCTACTTCAGGGGCGGACAGAATGGAGGTCTCATTATCCGACCGATATTGAATGACCCCTGTGGGAATTTGTGGTACTCTCCGAGTTAAAGACTCAATGAGTAGGGCTTTCCAACAAACCAATATGTAGACTCATATAAAGATCCTTTATGACCCATCAGAGGGGGTCTTTTCCTGCCTGGATTGACCCCTTCTCGTTCCTTTTGCTGCACTTATGTGCATCAACCTCTATGAAAACATACACACCAGGTGCCATTGTAGGCACACGTTAAAGAGGAAGTACCAAAATGGCGGACATGTTGTGAAAGCAGAAACATAATGTGAAACACGGAGAAGTCTGTAAGCTGAGGCGGGGAGGAGAGGCCAACTGCTGTGTTTACTGCACCCTACACATCCTACTGACTGTAGGGTGGAAGTGAATCACATAAACCTACATGTATTCATTTTTTGAGCACTAGGGTCACCTTTTGAGGGGATTTGTCAAACTTTTTAGGAATCAAACTATTGTTAATAGCAGAAATAAAAGACATTGTCATGAGTAGGTGGTGTGCAGTGGGTTTTCAAGAGTGTATCCCATTCAAACAGCTGCCATGCTTCATCTGAAAATGACACTCTTGCCCCTTTCACACCGGCGCTTTTCCAGCTGTTCACACCGCAGCGGCGCCGCGTCATAGCTCCGGAATGCGGTTCACTTCCAGCTCCAAAAAATTGTCGGTCTAGAGGCAAGAGCTTCGGAGCTAGAGGCGGCGTCGCTTACGTCTCTCTTACGTCGAGGCGTGCAGGAAACTAAACCCACCTCCCCGTGTGATTCTGTTTATTTGTACCTTACTTTGACCATCCGTTCGCTGTTATTGATCATTGTGGAGAGCAGGCAGACATTTTGTTTGTTATTATAGCAGCTATCGGATGGAATCAATACATGGGCTGCACAGGTTGTCATGTCCGACTATCACAAGTAGAATCATAAGGAAAAATACGCCGGTAAAATGTGCCTGTAGAAAACGGCTTAGCAAGTAGTGAGTTTAGCTTTGGTTGCTATGCTAACATCACCCATGTTATACCAGAGAAACTTTCATAACAGCGTTGTGATGCCAAACAGCGTCAATTCAGACTGACACACATTCACTTAAGGGGAACTGGGGATATGTATCAGCTGCCTGTGTGACAGTCAGACAGTGAATACTTTAGAGCCGTGTGAGCTAACCCGGAGCTAACGGGAGAATACACTCCCGTGGAAGAGCAGCCAGCACTGCAGCGGTCGCTAAATGCCGCTGAAACACATTAATAAACAATGAACCACGGCACTCTGGAGAAAAGTATAAGGTTGGAGAAGTCGTTATTTAATTTAATCTGGCTTCGTATGATTAAAAGCAACACGATCATCGACCCGACGCAGTCCCCCCCCGTTGTTGTTGTTGTTGTGAGCTCCGTTGGGGAGAAAATCAGCGATGTAAACGGTGACGTCATGACGCAGCAGCGGCAGCTGGGCGGTGTGAACAGAGCGGGAGCTGAA
Organism: Lindbergichthys nudifrons; assembly: GCA_943590975.1. Taxonomy (NCBI): domain Eukaryota; kingdom Metazoa; phylum Chordata; class Actinopteri; order Perciformes; family Nototheniidae; genus Lindbergichthys; species Lindbergichthys nudifrons. The sequence continues at coordinate 12,890 of CALSBW010025044.1, forward strand.
AAGGGAAACCGGAGCTGAACCAGAAAAGCTCTAGCTAGGAGCTAGAAAGGGAAAAGCGTCACTCACTATGAAGCCTGTACAGGAGAACTGCTCAACTCATATTAGCCTCGTTCACACCAAGTACTTTGCCGTACTTAGTGCCGACACTTCGTGCCCCGGCACTTATTACCCCAGGGCATTTAGTACAGATCGCATTCACACCAGTAGAAGCTGCTGGGACTCCCAGCAGCTTCTACTGAAGCCTTCCGAGTAAATCGCCAGAACGCCGACACCTCCTCATCTCCACCGCTCCCATGTTTTATTTTGTGTTGCCATAAGTTAGTCTCTCTGCATTTGTGCGCTGGGCGAATGCTAATGCTAATAATGCTAATGCGAGGATAATAAAATCAAAACAATAATAATAAAAACATTTCAGAGTTTTACGGGGCGTGGTTTGCAATTCGCCCAGCCAATCAGAACTGGGGCACTTTTTTCCCCAGGAAAGTACCATCTCTCACTAAAAATGGGGGTAAAAGTTCCTGGCTTGAAGTACTCTTTTTGGTGGGAACGCGACATAAGGGGTACTAACGGAACTAAACGCGAAAAGTACGGGGAAATGTACTCCGGTGTGAACGAGGCTATTGTCTGGAGGTTCATCCCCTTAAGTCACCTTGTCATTTGTTACAGAAGTTCCATCATACATGCCAGAAAAAAGTGTTCTACAGTATCCTCACCCGGAAGTTATACATGGAACTTGAACATGTATGTTTACATAAACTTCAAGAAGTTTTGGTGTATCCATATCTACATAACATACACATGACAGATCAGGACCAAACTTCTTATCATCTGCATACACAAAGCAAGACCAAGTTTCCCTTAAGGAACTCCGCAAGGCACTTTGTGGACAATAAGACACAGGGCGGACAGAATACCCCCTCCAGAGAAAGACACAAATACATTCAAACCTCTTTTTAGATTCTATCTGTCTTTTCAGTTTGTCTTTAAGCAGATCTAGGAATCCCATTGATGTAAGATGTTCCTCCGTAAGGAAACATAGTGGAAAAGCCTTTCAGCTACCAACATACACCAACATATACAAACACGTCTCATGATATCAGTGATCAGTTATCAGTTATCAGATTGGATGTTTAAACACGTAACTAACTGATTCATTGTAAGTAAACTAAGCATTTTGATCAGGAAGTCTCAATCACACCAATAGCTCCATCACGAAAGAGACCTAAAGCAAATGAAACAAATACAAACAGACAGTGAGTGATGTTGGGACATAATGAACTGTCTCAACGTGAGACCTTCTAGGTTCTCCTAGAGAGCTGTAATGCTGTTGACTAAAAGATGTCAATCTCAAACAGACTGGGGTAATGCTGCCATACTGATTCAAACACATTTATTAGGAAAGTATACATTTTAACAAAGTATTTAACAAAGACTCAAAAAACACATTTTCCACATATCATTATTAATTATTAAAAATGTCTCATGAAACTCACAAACAGTATAAAAGTGGAGGAGGTCTGGAAGGTGAGGGTTGAGATCAGAGCAGGTTCAGGTGAGTCGGCCATTGTTCAAACCACGGGCGTGTCTGTTAATGTGTGAGCGGAGATAAGAGTCCTCCCTGCCACAGCCTCAGGTATTCCTCTCCCTTCTGCATCCAAACACATAGAGGGAAGAGCATGAGGCTACGCAAAGCAAGAACACCTTCATCAAGAGTGTTGTAGTAACTAAAGGTCATTTAGTTTGAACCTTGAACTGCTACCCTCACACATTTTAGATGTGTCTTTCATGAACTGAAAGACACATCTAAAATGTAAATTGATGTTTTATAAAAGTAATTATAATACAAATGCTTTTTTGTTGCTTTATACCCTTTAATATTGTGTTGAGATCATGGGTTAACAATTGAACAAAGACATACTTATTCTTATCAAATTGAAGGGCATTTGTTTGAAAGCTACCACTGAGGACACTGTGTAATTACTGAGGAGGGCCTTACATTCTAAAAGTACCCAAAAGGACACGTGGTGTTTTCACAGTCTTTTGACATCTTCCTGGAAAACATCCAATGATTAAAGCTCATCAGAAGCTCATCAGAACTCTATTCAGTAAAGGGTCATTGGAAACAGCTTCAATCTGCATTTCATGTATTACTGAACATATTATAAATATAATACAGAAACAAATAAACAAAAGATGAGAGGTTATTAAATGTCCCTTTGTGGTGTTAGTTAAGGCGTTAGTTAAGGTGTTAGTTAAGGTGTTCTTGTTTGAGTTACACTGATCCCTGTTTATTTTTTATTCTGTTTATGTGCAAACTATCTCATTTAAATTGCCAACATTTTTAAATATATGCATCTAAAAACGAGAATTCATAGTTTGAACATCACTTTCCACAATCCGCATTTTTATATTTTTGGTTTCAAATTCTTGGAAGCAAGCAACAAAATCCTTTGTATCTCAGTCTCCCTCCTACAGGGCGCTGATTTATGATGGTATGAAAAGATATATAGGCTCAAAACAGATATGCAAGTGGAACAAAGTCAGTAAAACATGAGGATGTAACACAACAGGCTGTATAACACTGTACAGTGTAGGCTGTATGTGACGTCACAGGCCTTACCTGCAGGCATCTCTACGTCACAGCCCCCCACTGATGAGACAGGAGTTCGCGGGGTATGCTCCTGTGGGGTCATCGTTGTCATGGCAACAGCCACCTGCTCGGCCCCTTCTGACCTGGTCGCGCGGGCCGGTGCTCCGTTCCTGCGGAAGGATGTCCTGATGCCGGAGGTCACGCGACTGGAGAGGCGCCGCACCGCCCCGCTGAGGCCGCCCAGAACCCCGCGGTCCTTCTTCAGTAACCCCACATCATCCTCCAGCTCCGCGGGGGGCACCTCGATGTTCCCGGAGTACCAGAACACCCACCAGATGAGGCTGAGGAAGATGACGATGGCTCCCGCGTATATGAGCAGGTCATAGAAGAAGACGTTCACGAACACCCCGAGCAGCAGGACCAGAAGCCCCACGATGTCAAAGGCTACCGCGAGCCAGAAGCAGCACACACAGCGGCCCAGCCCCCGGTACACCGGCTCCATTTCGACCTGGAGAGACCTCTGACCGTTTATCTCCAGGAGCCTTTTGTGCCTGGCATCGAGTGTCAGAGCGGGGTAAGGTGAGCCAGGCTGCCGGGGAGGGGCGGGCTGCTCCTGGGGGAGGGGCTGAGCTCTACCTGGCGGTTAGGCAGGGCCGTCCCTGGCCAATTTGAGGCCCCACGCAAAGTTAGATGATGAGGCGCAGCGGCGAAACCGTGCCGCGCCACACTAATTGCGCCGCATAAACGCATAGGTGCGCCGCATTTGCGGCTCAGTTGAGGCTCCGTCCGCAAGATGAGGCCCCCTCCGCGAGGTGATCTTCCCTGTAAGGAGGGAGGGGCCTGCGGTTAGGTGTTCTTCTTCCCGGGGAATAGAGCGTCAGCTGCAGTCTGCAACACGTGTTTTAGCCCTGCCCTTACAAATGGAACATTACCTTCCATGTCACTGAGGCTCAGATAAATAAATATGAGATAGGCCAGCACAATTTTGCATATGACCAATGTCATTTCTGACAACACTCATGAAGCACACATAAACTAAAAGAAAAATGTGTCTAAATGAATTTTTTTTTTAAATGAAACGAAAAAAAATGAAAATGCTTAATGAATTTAAAGCAGTAGTTTAAATGTAATGATTCTTACTTAATTCACTGGAGGGGAGCTGTACGACTTGTGTGAGTTTATTATGCACTGTTATCTGCAGCATTCAGCACTCTATAGACTTGTATTAAAAGTAATGGAATAAATACCACTATAATAACAAGGGTGATTCCAGTACCAGACTCTGTTCACTTACTGAACTGTACTGAACTGTACTGAACTGTACTGAACTGTGCCTGAACTGTCACTCGTTCTTCTGTGTAAACGTGTTGCTTTTCTTCATCTTTGAGGTTGCATCATGTGATCCCGTTCTATTCATACCTTTGTAGTTGGTCGACCGCCCTTTGCTACTGTACTATCCTTTTAAATGCTACACCATAAATCTTATTTTTGTAAGGACAGATAATTGTATGTAAAACAGTGAGTGAAAACAGGCACTGATCTTCACTGTATTATCAATGTAAACAAAAACAGAAACACAGGCTCCATTTCCAGACTTGATAGTGCATGTGTGCATGTAATGTTCTGACAGCTGTTATATGTTGTGTTGTGTATGGACTGCACACAGACAGATGGACACGCTGCAGGTCACATCGGGTCAGAGCAGGTCATACACTGCTCTTTGGGCTGCAGCTGTGTGTGTGTGTGTGTGTGTGTGTGTGTGTGTGTGTGTATGTGTGTGTATGTGTGTGTGTGTGTGTGTGTGTGTGTGTGTGTGTGTGTGTGTGTGTGTGGTCTGCAGCCATGTCGGTCTCAGAACAATCACAGATGGATGTCCAGCAGCATTTCTCTGGCTCATTAATCCTGTTCTGGATTTACACAGAACACCAGCTTATGGAGAAGATGAAGAAAAATAAATAACAGAGAGCAACAATGATACAACGAGACAGATGGGCGGCAGAAAATGACCCATTTGGGGCGGCCTGTGTGACATATTCCTCACATAAATCATGACATGTGTTTAACACACTTTAAACCATGCATTTCTTCATATGTAGAGTCTCATACACACATGGTGCCAGAGCGAAGCACTGCTGGATTCCAACAATAATAAGTGTTGATTTATTGAAGGTGAAAGGCTATATAAGCTCCATTGAAAAGGTGTTTAGTGTAATAAATAAAAAATATGTACAACTATGTAGTGCTTAAATATATTGACTTTTAGATGGACTAAACTATGATCAACAACAAACATCTCCTCAGCCGTAGTTTCTGTATTCTGATGTCAGTGTAGTTTACAAGGCAGACTATCATTTTATAGGTGTGTGAGAAAAGATATATATTATAAAAAAACATGTAAAGTATTCTGTGTGCTTTACTTGACATCAAATAAACAGATTTCCTATTTTGTATTTATTTTTTAGCTAATTTGCCTTTTTTCCAAACCGTTACAAGAAAAAAAGGCTCTAGTTACGGCTCCTTATTTCCATGGAACCATTGCATCGTTACAGAGATGCGTGCAGGTTGTGGCCATAGAGCAGCAGAGGCTGGGATACAGCTCAGTCCAGCAGAACCTCACGTTTGGATGGAGTCCACTAAAGGGTAGCCCTAGATTTACCAAAACTCTTGCAAGACCCGCTGCCTGAGGATCTTTCCTAACCTTAACAAATCGAGGGTTTCCATGGCGACACAATACCAAAATGCCAAGCACCAGGCTTCCCAACACGACAGTACAGACAGTGAGTCCCCTTCTTTGATTCTACTGTCCATGTGCTTTGCATCTGTTCAGGCTGCAGCCCCCCCAATAGGACTATTACCAGGCGGGAAAGTGTTACTGGGATGGATCCACTGAGGTCTTAATACATTTACAAATTATAATAAAAAGGTTGGTACCACTTTACAATAAGACTACCCTTATAAAGGTGAACAACAGATACCAAGGATGCTGGCTGATGAAGAACACGAAGTAAGCTAAGTAGCCAATATAAGGCTTAGCAGTACAGATAAATGTGGGCTCACTATTTGGCAAGCAACCGGTCACAGTGTTTATCTCATGTCTTATAAAAGCTTATTAATGATTTATAAAGTGTTCAAAATCTAATTAATAAATGAATGACAAACTATTCCTAACCCCTTTATAGGGGTAGTCTTATTGTAAAGTGGTACCCAAAGGTTTGTACCTCATCACTGTGCCCTTCAAACTGCTGATCAATCATACAGTGATGACTAATCAATCATATATGTTCCAACCGATCGATACAAATGTGTATTTTTTTTACATTACATTTGTTGTGAAATGTAATAATGAAACTCCAGCAGTAGTAGTAACATGTTCAAGTGGGAAGAAAGTCATTTATTCAAGTGAAATATAGAAGGAACAAAACATTAGAAGAAAGAAGTTGTGATGCTGGCCTTCCAATAAATCACAAAGTGGTTGATGCAAATGATTACAAAAAAACCTATATGCCTTTTGAGTCTCCAGCTTTAACCCTTTAAACATGAAACCCTTTGTTAAGACATAAAGATCTGAACACAGCCTAAGAAGCTACATGCTTCAGCTCACTGGCAACATCTACCAACGGTTACTTTAAAGACTACACAATGTTTTATACTCAATAACATGTTGACATGTTTTCACATAAAACACATTTACTGTGGGAGACACACGGATGTACACAGGACAGAGGAGTTCATGGTGGAAGAAAGAACGCTCAAACAAAATAACAGAGAAGTTATCTTAATAAAGGATAAAAACATCCTATTAGTTCAGAACCTTTTGGTGACCTAGTTTTGAGGGGGCAGGTCAGGCAGGGGCTTTGTGATCTCAGCATTTCTACAATCTTAAACTATGGCTGATCGGCCCACCAAACAGAAAACAGTTTGAAAGATTCAAACTAAAACATGGAGGCAGACGCAGGTTGAGATGTCCTGACCTTTAGTCCCTGGTGTGGGTCAAGCCTCCTACACTCACACAATGTCCATTCTGACCTCAAGTGTGAGCACACACTTTTTAAAGCAGATCGTGGGTCCTGTCAGTTCCCCATCAGTGCTGCCGGAGCTCCACCTGCAGTCCCTTCCCACGGCTGACTCTGGCTCTGTTTGAGCACGGGGATCCAGACCAGGCCGGTGACCAGGAACATGAGACCCACAGAGAGGAGGAGGGGGCCCAGCAGGTAGGGGACGCTGGCCATCTGGGTGAAGTAGAGCAGGGACAGGGCGGTGCCGGAGCCAAACAGCAGCGCGCCCACACCGATGGCCAGGATGGGCCTGGAGTAGAGGAGCCAGCAGGAGGGAGCCTGCTGAGGGTGGAGCGGGGTGGAGGCCTCAGTGTCGCCCCCATCCTGGCAGGAAGGATCCATGGTGGATATGGTTGAAGCTGTGGAGAGCATGGGCCCACTGGAGGGCTGATGAGACGCACCCCCCCTGAGCTCACAGTCTGATGGGCACAGAACAGGATCATTACTTGTCCTGTTGTCAACACATGCCATGAAGACTCTCAGTCCACAGCCTATTGGGTACTGAGAACTTAAATGTCATAATGTATAGTTTAACATGAGTATTACAAATATTTATCAATTAATTTGTATACTAAAAGTTGGTCAGTCCGTCCTACACGTTGCGGTACACTCCAAGAGCCTCGATTTAGTACACATTCTCTGGAACTCCCTCCCCCAAGACCCCCGTGAGTCTGAGTCCCTCACCCTGTTCCAGTCCCGCCTCAAAACCCATCTCTACAAGTCTGCATATCCATAAGCCCCCCCCCTCTCAACGAACTTCCTCCTGACTGCTTTTCTGTTTTGTTTTTTTGTTTTTTTTCGGTTTTCTTGTTGTCTTATTGCCTGTCCTTGTCTGTCTACCCTTCCCTAAATGTAAAGCGTCTTTGGGTTGAGAAAAGCGCTATAACATTTTTTATTTTTTTATTTTTTTTTAAAATTATTATTATTACATTCATGTTCCTCTCAGTATGAATTTAATAATGTTTTTATATGCTTTGCCTCTACTACAACACAGCAAATGTTAGCATGCTAGCACACATAAGGTCATAATAATTAACCTCAAATTAGCATGTGACATTGTCCTTGTTCGCATGTTAGCTTGCGCACATTAGCATCTAGCTCTAAACACCTTTGAGGTGAAGCCTGGTTAAAAAGGCTGAGTGTTAAACAGCTGGTCACTGCAGCATTCAGCAAATGTAACTCAAACATCAGGAAAAGATGCAGGATTTTGAGGAAGCTATCATGAATGTGGACACATTCTGCTCCTGTTAGTCAGGGCTGCAGGATGCTGTATGATTGATGGCAATGTGAGTTTATGGAGCTGGAGGTGATGAAACATGGCGGCCCTGTTTCCAGCTGAAGGCAGCACAACTAGCTCAGACAAAACATACAAAAACTGAAGGACTATATTTGAATTAATCTCGAGTGGAATGGATTCCCCGGATTTACCGGACCTACTAACAACCAGACAACACAACAAGATTAACACTCAGCTACAGAGGACCTCAGTCAGTGCTACTGGGCAGCATTCATCTGGAAATAATGTGATATAAACATCTAAGCATACACTGAAGAAATCACTATAATTAAGAGTATTATGTCAACAGATTTCACATAACTGTATTAGGTTAGTTGAAAGCAATAATATTAAATTGAACCCATTAATAAACCTACGTTTAATTTAAACCTAATAGTATTGCTTTTAACTAACCTAATACAGTTATTTGAAATGTGTCATCATAATAAACGTTTCAGCTTTTTCAGTGTAGAATATACACACACCGCATGACATCTATCGCCAAAATAAGATTCAACCACTTGTCACAGAGATTTGTCAAAACTCTAACTGAACAGATTGAAAACGTCACTAAATAAAAAACATCTTGGAACTGCAACTTAAAGCTTTCCCGGCAAAAGATATGATCAGCGTTCATTTGTGTACCCCATACGGCAGGAGAATAAGAAAGGGCGTTCCTGTACGATCTATGCATGGACAGTTCTACACCGGCCTCACTCTGACTCCTCAGGGGCTCAGAGAAGGCTGCTTTAGAGTGAGGGTCCTGATGACTTCCTGTTACACATGGATAGAACAGAGCCCTCAGCCTCTGCACAATACAGGGAGATCTAACCACAGCTGGATACACACAATACTTTTTGGTAGGATACATTTATTGTTTCTTTCTTTTCATAGGATGTGTTGGCAATAAGAACAACACAGAATGATGGCACACTTATCTAATTATTAAAAGCACAGAAAATATAAAGTACTTTCAAACTTTAGGATACAGTTTTCTTTCCTGGTTGATGAGAAAATGACTTTTCAGTAAACCTGTCTGCAAATCGGAATGGAAAACAGTCGCCAGCCCTAAACCATATCAAATATCACATTTCACATAAAACAATTATGATCTCAGTGGAACAGCCTCAGAACAGAAGATCAACCATACATGAATGAAAAGATATTAGTGTCCAGCTTACCCAGAGCCTTGCTGTGTGTCTCCCTCTTGGACCAGCGCTGACTGACTGCTGTCAGCTGCTCCATCACAGCCCCCCCCCTCCACACTCATAGCTTTACACTGTTAGCCTGTTCTGCTCCCAGCACTGAAGGATTAGTGATATCCTGATATCATATAATGTAGAAAAACAATACAATTGTGATCGTTTGAGAAAAAAAGATAATGTCATTAATCCTACTGAAGTGAGCAGTAATGCATAGCAACCATGGACGGTACCGGGGTACTTCAGCCCCCTCCCCCAGGAAACAGGCAGAAGGAAATGCAAAGATGGGTAATTTTCTCATTCCTGAAACTTCTGATTTGATCGAATAAATTAATGATCAAATTAAAACAAGCCCTGTCTGAAACCAGAGCCCAGTCTGCTCTGATTGGTTAGCTGGCCGGCTCTGTTATGATTGGTCAAATCGCTTAGATATCCTGCCCTTTAGCCTATCACGTACAATGTGTTGGAGCGCTAGCCAATAGAAGCACAAGTGTTACATAGTGATGTCATTATTTTAAGTAAAAGTGGAGGGAGTGTGTGTGAGACAGGGATTTTAGCTTTTGCAGACCATCTACTGTACATACACCAAAACCTATTGAACACACTACAGGAAAGGTAAACCCCCCACAAAACGCATAATAGGGCCCCTTTAAAAAGAGAGTTGAATCTGGGTCTTCTTCTTCCTCATATTGACTTATCACCTGTAGAGGATCACGGATGCTCATTTCAGTTTATATCTCTGCAACCCTACAGACAGGACACTAAAACATGACCCTAACTAAAAGTTGAGTTGCTTAACTGCATCATTGTGTCGCCATGACAAAAAGAACGTTTAGGGATGCAAGCAGCTTATATGGGTTTTCTCCGGAGGGTGGCCGGCATCTCAGTAAGGATGCCATTGGAGGAGACCGAGGGGCAGACCCAGGACCAGGTGGGGGGATTATATCTCCACCCTGCCTGGAAGCGCCTTGAATCCCCCAGCTGCTCGATGGGGCCAGGGAAAGGGAGGTTTGGGGCCCTCTACTGGAAGCTTCCTCCGTGACCCGACTCTGGAGAGGAGGTGGATGATGGATGGATGGCCTGATGGAAGTTAACACTATCTATAACACTCGCTTCTCTTTGTGGAATGTTGTATCATTTGAACTAATGGAGTACTGAGATTTCAGCAAATTGTTATCATTTTTAACATACTTGAGTAGTTAAAGAGCGAAAATGTCACTTTAAATGAACTGCTGACATACAACGTGAAGCAGGGACAAAGACACTGTTGGATTTTTGTGTAAGGTGGAAACGCTGGTTCAATCTTTAGCTTGTGTTGCATATTATCTCAAATACTTTTTTTTCATTTATAAAATGTTTACCTGTAAAGGAATGTACTAAATACCTGCAGCTGCCGGATATATGAGGTGAAGTAAAAACATATGATTGTCTAAAATGCATTGCAAAAGAATGCGAAGGAGATACTACAATGCTATATGTACTAGATACTGATGTTAACTGCAAGGAAAAGAGCAAAAGATGCAAAAGCTAAGAAAACTGTAAAATACCTAATAAGAAAACAAAAAATGATTGTTAACGTGATTGTTAACTGATAAGAAAACAGAGAAACCAAAAGACACATCATTTTGAAATGGAGAACATTTACAGAAGCATTAAATCAGGGATGCAGTGTGGAGAAGTAGCTTTAAATGTAGCCTCTATCATTGACCAAAAGTCCATGGAAAACTAATGACTGATGTAAGGTTCCTTTCAATTCTATTATATCTCCGCTGCATTCACCTTCCTTTCAAAATAACTTTGATTTAAGCTCACTCGGTGCTGAACTGTCACTTCAAATGTGCATCATAAATGTTGGTCTGGATAAAGTGCAGGTCACAGCACAGGCATCAATAACAACCCCACCAATAGTTCAAAGTTCCTTTTGCATAAACTAAAATATATTTAGATCATTAATTGTAAATGGAGATGTGTGCATGTAGATTCGAAATGAAGTGGTCAGTGCGCTCTGGTGGACAGAGCATGGAGCACCGTTTCCATGATCCCCAACAGTATGATCTGGGGCCTCATTTATAAAGGGATATACCCTCAAAAAATGGCGTACGCCAGTTTCTACGCAATGTTTGCGATTTATAAAATACTAACTTGACGGGAAAATGTGCGGTCCTCCACGCAAACTCTAACCCATGCGTACGCACTAAGCACAACGACGGGAGAGACGAGAAACTGCGACACCGTTGGCAGAAGGAAGAATGGAGAGAAATATGTGGAAATAAATAAAATGTTACCTCTCATTTATCATATATGAAGAATTCATTTTCAAACATTGATTAAAGCCAATCTTAAAATGATTAAACAAACGCCTGTTTGAGACTCCTCAGTGCACACAAAAACATAACTTGGAGAAATAAATAAATACGGATATGTTATTTAAAACCACCTGGAATATGTTGTGTTAATGTTATGAAACGTTTTCTCATAAATGATGCGGTAAGCAGGAGGACAGAATGACGTCTAAACTGACGCCGTTTTGCATTTCTATAGGTTGTAGATACGAGCATGGTTTTATATTCTATCACGTTTAATCATGTGTTATGCCGTTCGCCAATAGCCTACTTGATAAATCGTTCGTAAAACACAGGAGGTATGGAAACTAAGAACACCATATGTGGTAAATTGTACAGCTAATATAACACAACACATTGTATTTCCTTTAACTGGTGGATTATGGATATATAGTTGCTGATCGACAGCTGGAACACAAACCACCAAATACAACAAAATAATTCAGATCCAGTCGTCATGACTCCACTCCGGAGGGATTCCCCCATCATTTCTTAGTTTCTCATCAAGGGGGGGGGGGTCTCCTGTCCCCGGGACAAACACACTGCCTGAGGAAGGTTATGGGTATTTTTTTTGTCATTAACCTTTTTCGGACCACTTGTTTATTAATTTTGGTGACGATCGGACCTCCATGCTGCTACTCTGGTTCAAACTGCATCCACCAAACAATATGATTTATCTCGACCTCCCCAAAATAACCAAAATCTGACACGGTGTGAGATGTCTTTTTTAGCTGTTCTGTCCTCATTTCCTGCGATCTTCTTCATGCAATCAGTCAAAATGAAGATTAATACGGGGCGTTTCTTTGACTATAGGCAAATATGGGCGTTACGTGAAGCCCGCAAAAGCTGCGCCGCATTTCGAGTCGATTGTGATTTATAAAAGGGAAACCGGCATAGGACGTGCTTTATAAAATCGGAAAATGTCTGCGTATTTATTTGCTTTGTCCTACGTCAGCAACCTTCCTACGTGAATCCTACGCAAGGCTTTATAAATGAGGCCACAGACCTTTGCCAACTATCAACTGATGAGCTCATAGGCTCATAAATATATTAACATTTAAAGTAGCTGAACATTTTTTATAAAACATTTCCCCATGTGCCCGGACAGTGTTTAAATATAAAATAATCAAATGGACTGTTTGGAGCTTCGTGATTTGTGGTAAAAGTAACAGAAAGTGAGATATATGAAACAGCCACTGGACAGTGCTCTGAAAATGAACACACTCCGTTTTCCCAATTTATTATTTTATTGTCATAGTCATTTGCTTTAATAACATTTGAACACGCTCAAGCACACTGCCAGAACGCCATGAGAAACCAAAAGGTGGGTAAAAGCAAAGGGAGACATGTACACCCAGGACACATTTTGGTTTCAACTGGTCAAGTTCTTTCAAGTGAAATCTTTTGCAAATTACTTCTGAAAATCATCCTTTATATTCCGAGCAGAAGCCTGGTCCACATCTGTTTACAGATATAACTCCCGCCATTTCTCATTGTCATTCATGAAAGCAAGAAAAAAAGTGGAAGAAAAAAACAATCATGTAATGATGAGTAGACCAGAGTAGGGGGTGGGGGGGGCTAACCCAGGAATGGCATAGCTGAGCTCTCAATATGAGAAAGCTGACTCGTGTGGACTTCATCTTGGTGCGTCATTTGCTTAAAAACTGGTTCTTTTTCACATGAGTTTTTTTCAGAAGCTGTTCTTCGACACACAGAAGGTACAGGAGGGTGCCATCGCCGCTGACAACTGTGTGGGCGGGTTTGAGCAGGCTCCGCCCATTCCTTCTCTCCAGGATCTCAGGCAGCGCTGTGTGTTCAGTCCCGCTCCGCTACCAGCTTCAGAACCTTACCGATGGCGATGGTCTTACCTGAGACACAAACAAACAAAGTCATATACCTCTCTCTTATCAATCCTATCAAGTATATTCCAACTAGGGTTGCAAAGGGGCGGAACATTTCCAGTACATTTCCATGGGAAGTTCAGCTGGGGAATTTTGGAAATATTCCATATTGGAAACTTTCCATGGGAACTAATTGTATCATATCCAAGCATAAATATAAACATTTTGTTTTGTCATCCATGCAAAACAGATTTATTTCTAAGTAGAAAATAACAAGTTTTAATTATTTTATTGAACAAACATTTGTTTCATTGAAGACCAAAAACATGAATGTTGACTTAAATATTACTTCTAGAAATCATCTGTGCATGTGATGGAGGAATGCACAGTGCCTGTAGGGGGTGTGGTCTCAATAGCCATGCAGTAAGCAGTGTGCTATGTGCATGTGATTGAGGAAAGGCATGGATATTCAAGTGTACTTGAATCTGTTTGTTTTAGTCAAGATTATGCTCAAATATACTTTCCCCAACTATATTTAAGTTCCCTATGAAGAGCCAACCTTCCATTTAGAAAATTCCCAGTTTATTCCCATGGAAAGTTTCCATCTTTGAAAATTCCCGGAATTTTGCAACCCTAATTCCAACTTCCCCAAGAGAAATTATCCAATTTAAAATGATCTAATCTTCATTTGTTGTCCGAGCACAAATATCAGTTTTTGCCGTTAAGTGGTTTTATAGCTCCAACATGAAATGACAGAAGCAATGTAATGTATGAGATATTATATTCATGTTTCTGCAGCCTCTGATTCAAATCAAGTTTTATTTATAAAGCACATTTAAAAGCGATTTTTGGTCGAGCCAAAGTGCTGTACAAAAACACATTACTACAATCACAACAAAAGACAATAAATTACAGATATATAAAAAACACAGGGAAAAGTCAAGAGTCGTGCTCCGCTCTGACTAGAAGACCAGGGAGAAGAAGTGTGTCTTAAGAGTAGATTTAAAAACCCCTAGGGTCTGGGCCGACCTCACATGGAGGGGCAGAGTGTTCCAGAGCCTCGGGCCAGCTGCTGCGAAGGCTCGGTGCCCTCGGGGTTTGAGCCTGGTCTTGGGCACTACCAGCAGCAGCTGGTCAGCAGACCTTAAAGCTCTGGCTGGGGTGTAGCGCTGGAGGAGTTCAGCTATATAGGCCGGAGCCAGCCCATTTAGTGCTTTAAAAACAAATAAAAGGATTTTAAAATCAATTCTGAACCGAACTGGAAGCCAGTGTAGTGAGGCCAGAATTGGGGTGATGTGGTCACGCTTTTTGTGGCCAGTCAGCAAACGTGCAGCTGCGTTCTGGACTAGCTGCAGGCGTCTAATTGAGGCCTGGTCCATACCCACATACAGAGCGTTGCAGTAATCCAGTCTCGAGGTCACAAAGGCGTTAATAACCCTTTCTAAGTCTTTAAAAGATAAATACGACTTGGTTTTGGCCAATAGTCTTATTTAAAAAAAAGCAGGATTTGACTACGGTGCTGACCTGCGTGTCGAATTTAAAAGCGCTAGTGAAGGTCACTCCAAGGTTCATGACAGAGGGGAGGATGTTTTTATTGAGAGAGCCCAGAATATCAACCGGTGTGGTGTTTAAAAAAACACTTCATATCATTTGTAAGGTTAAAATACTGCTTTGCAGCACCTTTCAGGTGACTTGTAACGTTTGTTTATTTGACACTGTCCATAAAGTTATTTGAATGTATCACTTCCTGTCAATCTTGCATCACTTCCTGTCATGCGGTTAGAAAATGGTAGAAACTCAAGGAAGCCACATGATTAGGCACTGTTAGGACCTATTTGCATCTGCATGAAAAGACCGATCAATCAATGTCGTAAGTGATCACATTTCATTGTTAACATGTTGTAGTTCCTATATCAATGCTTATTTGATGGAAAGATGTTTAAGAAATTAAGAAAAATGTAATGTTGTACTGTTTACATTTACAATGCAACTAAGGGTATTTGAATAGGCAACACAAGACTAAGATCGTTTTGCATTCTGTATTTATTGTTACAGTTTTCACTCCATGTCATGGTGAAGGAGTTACCAGTAAAGTTTCCCAACTACGACGATGACTCTTTTTCTTCATTTTGAGTGGAGTTTAACTTCGTGTTAAGTCTTAAGTAAGAACATTATAGTGAAAAGACATTGATTGATCAGTCTTTTCATGCAGATGGGTCCTAAACAGTACCTAAACATGTGGCTTCCTTGAGTTTCTACCATTTTTCTAACAGCATGACAGGAAGTGATGCAAGATTGACAGGAAGTGATACATTCAAATAACTTTATGGACAGTGTCGAATAAACAAACGTTACAAGTCACCTGAAAGGTGCTGCAAAGCAGTATTTTAACCTTACAAATGATATGAAGTGTTTTTTAAAACACCACACCCGGAGAGACTGGAGGTTGGGGTCCAAAAATGATGACCTCAGTCTTGCTCTCGTTGAGGTTGAGAACGTTTTTGCTCAGCCAGGATTTGATCTCTGTTAAGCAGTCCATCAACTGCTGTAGTGAGTGTTTGACATTTGCTTTGAGAGGCAGATAGATCTGTACATCGTCGGCGTAGCAGTGGAAGGGAATATTGTGTTTTGTGAGAATTTACCCTAGGGGCAGTATGTACAGTAAAAAGAGGATGGGGCCCAGAATAGAGCCTTGGGGAACCCCACAGGTAAGAGGGGCTTTGGCAGAGGACAAGGCACCTAGCTGCACTGAGAAGCTGCGGTCTGTCAGGTAGGACCTGAACCATGCAAGGGCAGAGACTGGCAGAGGGCAGAGCCTATTCACTACTATAAAGTGGAATCAGATTGAAATGTGGGATCAACATTTGAGATTCTTCAACTGATGTGAGCATGTAACTGTATGGCTTCTGTTATTTGTAAATGTATTTATTTCGTAGCTCAATTTATAGTTACATTTCATTTTAGTATGCATGTATGCTGAATTTTACAAAGTATATTGAGCATCTTTGCACCAAAAAGTGAACGAACTAAGTTTGCTCTCATTCGCCCTAAAAAACTAAACTATATTTTGTGGTTATTTGATTAATGACTGCTGTAAATATCTTTACAAATGTTTCCTAATAATGGCAGCTAGGGTATGATTATTCTAGTTAGCAGCAGAGCTTAATTAATGTATCATAATTGTTGCTTAATTAGCAACAATTTTGATTACATTATATTTAAGTCATTTATCAAACATACACCAGAGAGTCTTAGTGACACTTTTCTATATCTCTATTTTTGGGAGTTAAGGACTAGAGACAGTTGGAGACACCGCACTGGGCCCTGTGAAATGTGACCCTAAAGTGTAACTCCACCGGCCCCCAACACCTGTGTGCAGACGCTGTACCTTCGTCTCGTAGGGTGAAGCGTCCCATCTGAGGAAAGTCTTTGAAGGTCTCGAGGCAGATGGTCCCTGCAGTGCGCAGACGAGCGATGCAGACTTGGTCCTGTTTGACGAATCGTGGTCGTGTCTTACTCTTGTCTCCTGTCTTCTTGTCTACCATACAGATTAAGGCCTACACACAGGAGGAACAGATTATCAGCACATGCTCAGGTTAAACAACCATCCATACAAAACATCACACTGCTACAATCCTAGCAACATGCTAAATGTGTTCAAATGTCTCTAACCAATCCTTGTTCCTGATCAGGTTCAGTCATCATGGAGGGGCACAGTTAGGTCAGACTTACTGTAATTTGCACTTCTTCAATGCAGGTGTGAATGTGAAGCACGGCGTTGTAACCCGGACAGATGATGGATTTGTGTTCAATGATGACGATCTGTAAGGGAAAGATTAGTTATGAGAAAAACATTCTTTAACTTTAAAAAGCTTGCACCAGCTGAGTTTAATGATATGAAAGCCTAACGGAGCTTACACACGGCGGCGTGCGTTGAAGCTTCAACGCTTCTGCCCATTCACTTTGAATGGGGTGACGTCACGCTTTGCCGAACTGCATTGTGGGAGCAAAGCGTAGCTTTGCTCGCTTCAAAAGTAGAGCAATGTTCTACTTTTGAAGCTTCGACGGAAGCGTCAGCCAATCAAATCATATACCAGTACAAGCTCTAGCCAATTAAACCGCTGCTTGTGTGTCCGGGGCGAGAGATTCAGGTGATTGGTTGTTGGTCTAGCTTCAGACATGCCCGCCGGCAAGCTTCAACGCACGCCGCCGTGTGTAAGCTCTGTGTTGTTGTGAAGTCATGTGACTGTGATGTAGTCCCTTTATAGCCCGATATAAATCTTTATATGGTGTTAATGTGTGGATATTAGCCTGCTCGACAAAATGTGTACGTTTTTATAAACCTGCGTTTGCCACAGATCTTTTTTTTGGCAACATTCCGAAATTCAAAGGAAAGTGCTCATTGGTATGTGGAGGGAACCTTGTGATGCTCACTGTTTCAGGATCAAACTGCTTGAGTCTCTAGAGCTGCTCGGACACTGACCTGGGCGTCGAAGGTGCGCCCGGAGTGGCACAGGTTCTCGGCGTTACACAGGATGAAGCCGGGCAGGATCTCCTCCTCCTCGATGCCCTTCAGCCGCAGCTTCAGGTTTTCCCCCGGCTCGGCGTCGTCCGTCTCCACGTCATCTGACAGGAGACTCAACACCTCCACCGTATGCTGCAGGGTTAGGGTTAGGGTTAACAAACATGGTGGAAGATAAATGGTCATAGTGGGAGGAGTTTGGAATCTTTCTCAGCTCAATGTGATGGAAGCAGAGGCTTGTGGGATATCTCACCCTGTTTGGCATCATGACGAGCTGCTGTGCTTTACTGATGCAGCCCGACTCCAGTTTGCCCAGAATCACAGTGCCCATGTCCTGAGGAGACAGAAGGGAGTTACAGAGAGAGGAAACATGCTTTACATCACAGACAGGAAGTGAGTTTGCTACAGAGCTAAGTCACAGGAGCAGTGTTGGTCTGAGGTGATTAGGGTGAAAATTGTTTTTTTTCTATATCTCTGGCCCCCCTTGGTCGATTTGGATGGTTGACACCTCTTTCTGACCGTTAGAGCCAATAGAATCGAAGGGGGACTCCCCCCCCACACACACACGTTGTGAAGAGAAGAGGTGGGGGCTTCGCGCATGTCATTTTGCGTCAGAGTGGACCTATCTCTAGCTCTGACATTTGGAAAAGAAAAAGTAGTTTTATTGCTTATGGATTATCAGAAATTATTTCAAAGAGGGCACAGATACATTGGATTAACCTATGGATTTACTGCAGCATCGTTTTTTTATCGTTGTAATGCCATTGAAGACCAGTTTTGACCAAGGTAAGCCATGTTAGCGTTTCTAGCTACCTAGCTCCACATGTTCTGATGTACGCTTTCGTTTATAGCGTCGCAAATGTTTATCACTGAGTGTTGAGGTTTCTTACACAGATTGCGTAACAGGTTAACAATGACGGAAAAATCTGAAAGCAGTCTTGTCATTTTGACAGATTAGAACAAACCCAGAACAGTGCCAAAGTTTCCCCGCAGCGAGGCTTCGGTGTTATTCCGTGTTATGCATGCCCGTCAAAAAGGAAATGATATCGGTTCCAAACCTAACTTTGCCGTACAAATCATTGAAATGTCTAAGTTTATGCTTTACGCTGTGCGCGCTACCGCGAGGTGCAGTGGCCTTGCAGAACATGGTGTTACAGTTCAAGAGCTTTGGGTGCTGGTGCTTCCTCCTCCTCCTTCATTCTTACCTTGTATTTGTCTACGATGGGCAACCTGACTGGCCCATCAGTGGATCTGTTAAAACTTGGCAAACTGTCCAATTGTGGAATGAATGGTAACCCTCTGAAAAACATAAAATATAAAAAGCAGTTAGTAAAAAAAAAAAAAACCTTCAGTCAATAAAGTAAGAATTTCCAAAGTAGAGAGTGGACTCACGTGTACCAGGAGCACATGTCAGTGGGCTCCTTCAGGTTGGCCCCTGTGAGTCCAGAGCACGGCATGAAGTGAATGTCTTTTTTTGGGTTGAAGCCCACCTTCTTCAAAAATGGCACTAGCTTCTCCTTACACTCCTCATATCTGAGGGAGCAACAACAGGAGCCATGTCAACATCGTCACAGGAAGAGAACACAGAGGGCAACAGACTGTGTGTGTGTGTGACATAGATCCAGAGTAACTGTCAACACTTCTCCATATGGCCGTGAGCATACAAAATGGGGGAAAAATATTAGAGCACCTCTATAGAGTGGTGCAGGAATGAGTCATAAATGTCAGAAGTGAGTTAGCATTTTACCACTTCCCGTTCCCATTGCTTTAAGTTGAGGGGAAACTTGCGATGCTAACTTCCATGGTTAGCCTAAAACCCCAATAAAATCATGAACTAAGAGCTACTTGAGAAATGTGTTTTTCTCCATGTGCCCACCTCTCCAGGCTCCAGTTGACTGTAGGGTCATCCATTTTATTCACCAGTACGATCAGGTGCTTGACTCCTGCTGTTTTGGCTAACATGGCGTGCTCCCGCGTCTGCCCACCCTTCTCAAAACCAGTTTCAAACTCTCCTTTCCTGGCAGAGATCACCTGAGGGACAACACATTCATTTGGTTAGTGGTTCTGTTTACAGCGCAGCATGGAGATAATCAAACTGCATGTATGTGACTCTTTTTTTCAGTTATTTATCTCAGCAGCTTTATTTGTCAGACACATTCAGTGATAAACTACATGAGCTACAGGATCTGTGTACAAACCAAAAACAATCCTCTTTCAGGTGTCAGGCTCGAAAATGACATTCCCAGAACAAATGACCATAACTACACTTCTAAAAGGGGAAAATTAATAATCTTTTTTCTCAAAGTAATGATAAACCTGTGAGTTGGATGTAGAAAAGTCAGAATCAATATAGATGTTTTTTATTTTAAAGAAAATTCAGATTGAACATAGTAAAAAACTGTAAATTATAGTGTCTGTCTAAAAATTCTGTTTTACTTGTAGTGAAAACTACCCTTGAATGATGGGATGGTAAACTAAAAGCTTTAGGAATCCAAAGTACAACATATAAGTACCCTGTATCAAGATTGAAGCAAAACAAGTGACATTTGACCTTTTTAGAGAGGTTTAGCAAAGAAAAAACACTTCTGGGGTCATTTGGGTGGATTTTCCATATCTCTGGCCCCCCTTGGTCGATTTTGCTGATTGACATCTCTTTTTAACCGCTAGAGCCAATGGAATCGAGGGAAAGTTCCACATACACACACAGGTTACCAAATAAGGAGTGAGAGAGACACGTAGAAAAACCGGAAGCTGCGCTAACCTCTGGTGGCTACCATTAGCAGCACATTTTTCTTCTCCGATTTTTGCATAAAAATGTTATTATGGATTATCAATACTTTTTTCAAAGTGACAGACGCATTGGATTAACCTATGGATTAACCTTCAGCCGCATTTTTCTCGTTTTTAATGCCATTGAACACGACTTTTGATCAGAATAACAGCTAAGGTGAGCATATCTCCGTGTTTTGCTACCTAAAGCTACATCGTGTGTTGTCTGTATTTGCTTCCCCTGTCGTGAGTTCTGATCGCTCAGTGATACTTATATTTCTATAATCTGTGGAATCTCAGCATGTTAGCTAAGCTTGTTTGTGCAGATCCAATAAGTATATCGATCGGTATAGCTAGATTTCTGTGCTAATGGCCTTAAGATTTTTTCGCTCGCAGCTAATTCAGAGGCTCTGCATTAGCTTTGTGTTTTTTTGTGCAAAAATAAATAATAATCAGTTAGCTGAGTTTCTTCCCGTTACATGGATATAAAACATTCATAGTTTATTAAATATTAAGAAGCCCTCAGACGCTGTTTCCTGCAGATGACGCGTTTTTCCGCCCAGGGGCGGGTCGATGGGGTTCAACAGGTTAAAAATTATGGATTTCATTTTTCAAGAGTGTCAATTAAACAGTGAAGGCTGATTGATGGTTGAATTGTGTGTCTATTTGAATGTTCCTGCTGAAAGGAATTGTGAGACAGTTGTATCTACTTTTCTTTGGTAATGTTGTTCCAGAGTTTCCCATGCTAAAGGAGATGAGAAAGGAAGCAGGAAAGGTGCTTCAATGCTTCATCTCCTGCACCACTCCGTAGTGCTGTTATATTTATCATTCAGGGAATTTGAACAGCTCTCATAATGGATGACACTTCAATGACTATTCAACCGCAGCCCAACACTCCTGGGTAGAAAAAGGCTACAAGCCAGGTTTTGCTGTGATGTTCCAACATGTGGTCCTCCTGTGAACTCACCAGAACCGCAAGGTCGGCCTGTGACGCTCCTCCAATCATGTTGGGGACAAAGCTTTTGTGGCCTGGAGCATCTAGGATGGTAAAGTGCTTTTTGTCTGTCTCAAAGTACGCTCGGCCCACCTCCACCGTCTTGCCTTTGTCCCTCTCCTCTTGGTTGGTGTCTAAAGCCCAGGACAGATACCTTGGAGACAGAAAAGTGATTTGGTCACATGTGGGAAACCTGAGATGATTTCTAAAGTTTGTCATGTACACAATATTATGGATATATCTATAATAAACACCAAAGATGAGCTAACAGCTAGCTGTACACATGGCTGAAAAATAACAATTAACAATCAAATCTTAAGTATACCTAGTTGGCATTCACATTTTATTTCAGCATAGAGTATATTTCCATGTTGAAGAAACAATACAAGAGCCTGATGGTTCAGACAGCAGGGAGCCACTCACCAGGTTTCCCTGTTCTTCTCCTTGGCTTCTCTCTCGTACTTCTCCAAGGTTCTCTTTTCTACCATGCCTGTCAGATACCTGTGAGGACAACAGAGAAATGTACAAAAGGTCAAAGCTCTGTTGTGTTGAAAGAAACTCTGCTCAATATAAGAAAAGGCGATGAACCAAAAAAAGGAAGACCACGACTCACATGATTTGTCCGCCAATGGTGGACTTGCCAGCATCTGTAGAAGAACAAGCAGAGTGGGTTTAGAGCAGGGGTCTCAGACTCAAGGCCCGGGGGCCAAATCCAGCCCACGACTTCATTTTATGTGGCCCCGCAAGAGCTTGCAAAGAATATAATACGTTTATATGCCACTTTACTGAAGCAGGTTGCCCATAAACTACATGTCCCACAATGCATCTCGTTTTGTGACATGCGCACTGAAGAGACTTGCAATTATTTGCCCTGGACTTCTGCTTTCAGACGTATTTAAATACTAAGTTATTATCCTATCCGATAATAATCCAATTCAGAGGCAATAATGTAATAATACATTATTTTATATATATATTATATAGTTACAACCGGCCCTTTGAGTGCAACCTTTATGCGAATGTGGCCCGCGATGAAATTGAGTTTGACACCCCTGGTTTAGAGGACATATACTGGGACATTAGCCGCGTTCACACCAAGTACTTTGCCGTACTTAGTAGGGATGGGAATTTGAAAGCAAATGTATATTCGAATATTCGACCCCCCAAAAAACGGTTAACCGGTTAACAGAAATGTACATGTCCTATAAAAAAAAATTCAAAAATATTTTTGCGAAAACATTTTTTTCAATAACTTTTGGAAATAAATAAATACATATTCAAATAAGTATAGAAACCAAGTCGAATTTGTCAAATGTATTGAACTGGTGTTCACAGTTTGACAGCTATAGGCCTACAGCTTTCATGTGTGGAGGCGATTCACAATCAGTCCAGCTGTAGAGAAGACCCTCTCAGCTGGAACGGAGGTTGCGGGTAGAGCAAGGTATAGTATGTATATATATAAGTTTAATTTGGCATAGTTTGCACTCTACACCGCACTCACTAACCTGGTCGAAATATTTCCACACTTTTTGATGCCATGTCTGTTGTGTAGGACTCTTCTTAGAGTGTAAATAATTACCGGACTATGACTGGTAAAATATGTTGAATACCGGCAAAACTAAATCTCTCCTGTCAAAATGTCTATGTACTTTGCCGCCACACACGGTTGCCAAGCAGTGCTTATTGTTGTTTAGGCTGGCCACTCATGTGTCGCGAGTGTTGACAGGGGGCGGGGGAGCACGCTCATGAACTGTTAGCGCCGGAACCTCGCAACGGCTGCGGAGCGCATTTGCGCCGCATTTGGGCATAAAATGAGGTTTGAGTCTGCGTGATTTGCGTGTAGGCAGGGGCAGCAGCCATAGCATTAGCTAGAACTAGCTAGATCTGATGGATTTGGACATAAACGCGAGTGAAGTACCGGACGCGAGAGAGAGAGATCAGCACCTGTGGTGAGCGGAGCAAAACACACCTTTAGACGTCACCTAACACATTTAGCTATGGCACTGTCGTATACATTGAATTATTCAATTTGATCAAATGTAATCAACTTAGGCATCCCTCCCAAAAAAAAAAACTCATTCGAATTCGAATACCTGAATAATTAATAGGGATACCTGAATAATTTAGAATATTCTAATATTCGATTAATCGTTCCCATCCCTAGTACTTAGTGCCCCGGCACTTATTACCCCAGGGCACTTAGTACAGATCGCGTTCACACCGGAATAAATTCCCTGAGGGAAGATTACGCAAATGAGCCGCTGACGTCACTTCGTCTTCTTCTGCTTTGGGTTTACTGGCAGGCCGCAAACAACTTCACCGAATACAAGCTGCTGGGAGTCCCAGCAGCTTCTACTGAAGCCTTCCCCAACTCCGGGGACTTCCGGCCGGAGACTTCGGGTGGCAGTATACGCCGTGAACTTGTTTGCGGTCTGCCAGTAAACCCAAAGCAGAAGAAGAAGAAGTGACGTAAGCAGCTTCATTTGCCTAATCCTCCCTCAGGGACTTATTCCGGTGTGAACGCGATCTGCTCTTTAGTTCATCAGAACTAAGTACGGCAAAGTACTTGGTGTGAAAGCGCCTAATGACACTACAACGATTGAGTGAGGAGTCAGATTCAGCACTGCAGGATTGCTTTGCATCTACGGAGTGGGGTGTGTTTGAGGACAACAACATCAACACACATGCGGACACGGTCATCTGCTACATTGGGAAATGCATCGATGACGTGGTACCGAAGGTTTCTGTACGAACAATCCCTAATCAAAAGCCCTGGATAAACGGCGAAGTGCGTGGCAAGCTGAAAGTGCGCACTATCGCGCACAGAGCTGGAGGAGTACAGGAAATCTAGGTATGAACTCCGGAGAGCTATCTGCAGTGCAAAGAGTCAATACAAAGACAAGGTGGAGTCTGACTTCAAAGGCTGTAACACCCGAAACATGTGGGCGGGACTAAGAACAATGACAGACTACAAAGGAGCAGCGGTGCTGCGGGAGTGTCTGCGTGCGCATCTCTCCCAGACGAGCTGAACAGTTTTTTTGCACGCTTCGAGAGCAGCCAGGCTGTGGAGGCACAGAGGGACCAGGAGCTACCCTGCCCTTTTGTTTTAAACAGGGCAGATGTGCAAATCCTTTAAAAGGGTTAACCCACACAAGGCTCCTGGACCTGATGGCATCCCTGGCCGTGTTCTCAGGGTGTGTGCAGTTCAGCTGGCAGAGGTGTTCACAGACATCTTCAACAGGTCCCTGCTGCAGTCTGTAGTCCCTACATGCTTTAAACACTCCACTATCGTTCCTGTCCCCAAAAAGACAATAATCACCTGCCCCAACGACTACTGCCCAGTAGCACTCACCTCCATCATCATGAAGTGCTTTGAGCGGTTAGTCAAAACCTTCATCACCTCCTCCCTCCCTGACTCTCTGAACCCCCTGCAGTTTTCCTACAGAGCAAACAGGTCCACAGACGACGACATAGCCCTCACCATCCACACTGCCCTCTCACACCTGGACCAGAGGAACACATATGTGAGAATGCTGTTCATTGACTACAGTTCAGCATTCAATACCATTGTGCCCTCCAAGCTGGTCATCAAGCTCAGAGAGCTCGGGCTCAACAGCGCCCTCTGTGACTGCATCCTGAACTTCTTGACGGGCAGACCCCAGGCAGTGCGGGTGGGAAACATCACATCCTCCACCCTGATTCTCAACACCAGAGCCGCTCAAGGCTGCGTGCTCAGCCCGCTCTTCTACTCCCTGTTCACACACGACTGCGTGGCCACACACAGCTCCAACACAATCGTGAAGTTTGCTGATGACACGACCGTCATCAGCCAGATCACCGACGGCGATGAGACGGCGTCCTGAGAGGAGGTCGAAAACCTGACATCTTGGTGCCAGGATAACAACCTCCATCTCAATGTCAGCAAAACAAAGGAGCTGATTGTGGACTACAGGAAGCAGCAGAGAGAGGGACACGCCCCCATCGCCATCAATGGGACTACGGTGGAGAGAGTCAGCAGCTTCAGGTTCCTCGGTGTCCAAATCACTGAGGACCTGACACAGGGTGTTTCTCAATCTCGAGTAAAGCTGCTCCAGAGCCACTATTTCAAGCATACTACGTCATCGAGTGCCGCCGAAGGACTGCACAATGTCCAGCATACTTGGAATTCTACCGAGCCCGGCGCACTTCGTTTGGAGAAATTTCGAGGTTGCACATGTGTAGACTCTAGGGCTGTACCCGAATATTCGTTCGTTGGAGTACTATTCGGGTTTCAATTTCGTTATTCGGATATTCGTTTTGTTTGAAAATAAAACGGGGAAAAAACAAATTGAATTTATTGAAATTTCCAATATCAACTTAAGAGCTTGTGCCTCTTCGGGGGGTGCTAACACTTAACCATAAACGTTATCGTTTACTTTCTCCGTCTTTATATGTAGATATGACTTTTCTCCGTTAATCTCCGTCACGTTATTTCCAAAGCACCAACAACTTCCTGTCAACTGCGATAACTCTCCTTCAAAATAAAAGCATGTCCATAAATAGGAAGCCAAGCCAAATTACACTTAAGACATACAACTGCAACGAAAGTAACAAACACAATGCGATATCCTTTTTAATTTCAAAGAACACAAATTGGGTTACATTAACAAATAACTATAAAATAACAATACTGTAGAATAACAAAATGAATGCCGTGAATACACCGAAATACACGTGTTGAAGCGCTTCGCTGCAGATTACTACTCCGCCGCCGCCCCCCCCCTGAAACATTTTCACCCAAATCACCTCAAAGGTGGAGTGGTTTTGGCTAAACCTCTCTAAAAAGGTCAAATGTCACTTGTTTTGCATCAATCTTGATACAGGGTACTTATTATATGTTGTACTTTGGATTCCTAAAGCTTTTAGTCTACTAACCCATCATCCAAGGGTAGTTTTCACTATAAGTAAAAAAATATTTTTGGACGGACACTATAATTTACAGTTTTTTACTCCGTTCAATCTGAATTTTCTTTAAAATAAAAAACATCTATATTGATTCTGACTTTTCTACATCTAACTCACAGGTTTATCATTACTTTGAGAAAAAAGATTATTAATTTTCCCCTTTTAGAAGTGTAGTTATGGTCATTTGTTCTGGAAATGTCATTTTCGAGCCTGAGACCTGGAAAATAGGCTCGGGGGTTAACAGGTTAAACACCTGAACTGTTGAAACAACATCCACAATATTCATCTGGCTGCTACTTTAAAAGTATTGAACTACTTAGAAATTATTTATCTATTTACCCAATATATCATATTCTAATAACTTGCATGTAGACTGTTATTGCACTATTTCACTTTTTTATACTATTTTTCTTTTTGTATTTACTATTTACTTGCACTATATTTTTCTGTTTATCTGTGTTTTGTGTTGCTCTGTTGGAGAAGCGTGTGACCTAAGAATTTAATCGGCATAACTACATTGTAGCTATGTTCGTATGACTAAATAAAGAACCTTGAACCTTGTCTGTGATGCAGGATGAGCAGGGAGTTCCTGAACTTCTTGAGTTAGCCCCCAGAAAACAACAGTTTTGCTGAGTGATAACAGGCCATAATGACTCCAGACTGTCGGGGCTACGTCACAGACAGTGTGAAGGTGGAGGGTAATGAGTCAGCTGGTGACACACACAGTGACTGCAAACCACACAGCTGTGCAAACACAAAACAAGGACATGGAACATAAACATGGCAGCTGCGGAAAGAGTCCAGTCTGAGGGACACGTCAGGACATTGTTTATGTTCTTTACTATGGCTTGTGAACACCTGCAGAGGACGCAATGCTTAAATTGGTTCCTACAGTTTGATGAACAGCAATGGACGCTGCAATCATGTTGCATGCACTATCTGTGCCGAGTGTGCTGACTTTTCGTACAATGTCCCACTGTCTGGCTACCTGCATAAAATCAAGTGCTCGGCGCAGTTGTCGGCGAAATGTCGCTCCTCTGTTTTCATTGAAACAGCTCCTTATATCCGTTAGTGCAGCTAGCTAGCACCAGATGCTAACAACAACACGTAAGGTGTGCCTCGCTCGCGAGTCCCGCCACACATACACACACCCTCCCGGTCCTCCCGATGGCCAGTCCGGGCCTGCCGGTGAGCGTGGAAGTGTGGTCTGCCACAAGCGGGCGGCAGGAGCGGGGCTGTCACCATCAGCTTGTAGATGGTATTTTAAACTCGATGCGCTCTGAAACTACGGGGCGGGGCGGCCGAGGCCAAAAAATACACATGCGTTAATCGTGTTAAAATAATTTGTGGCGTTAATCTTTTTTTGCGTTAACGCGTTATTAACGCAAAGCCCTAATTTATATACACATACTTATACTCAAATGATTATTTCCCTACCTCACATTAAATCAGATGTTCTTTATGAAACACACATTTGGTTGTTTATAGCATAATAGCATTCTACATGAGGATGAAAAATGTTAGAAAAGAAAACTAAGTTTAATATTTCAAAATGAGTGA
>CALSBW010025044.1:48209-67496 GCA_943590975.1 Lindbergichthys nudifrons
CCAGCTGAGAGGGTCTTCTCTACAGCTGGCCTGATTGTGAATCGCCTCCGCACATGAAAGCTGTAGGCCTATAGCTGTCAAACTGTGATCACCAGTTCAATACATTTGACAAATTCGACTTGGTTTCTATACTTATTTGAACATGTATTTATTTATTTCCAAAAGTTATTGGAAAAAATGTTTCACCCAATTTTTTTTATTATAGGATATGTACATTTTGGTTAACCGGTTAACCGTTTTTTGGGGGGTCGAATATACATTTGCTTTCAAATTCCCATCCCTAGTTCAAAGTGATAATAGTTCCTGTAAATGTGTCAGAGCAAGATCCAGAGACAAAACAAACATGTGCTAATCTATAACTAAACTCACTATTCAGGGCAAACACTGTGAGCTCAATCTTAATCTGCAAGAAGGCACCTTATGCAGGATATAGATGTAGAGTCTCTACTGCTAAAATCTTAAAAAGGAGGAATAAATAGACAAGGCACAGTCAACTTCTGTATTTTGTTCTCAGTTACCCATAAAGCCAAAGGCACGTTAAGCTAATCCATGCATTCAGTGTGCACATGTCCGGACAATGAGGTGAGCAGTAACAGCACGAGAGATTCTCAACACTAAACAAACACTGCATACATACCAGCACTTTCCAACACGTCCATTGAGGATACCTTCTCCACAGCAACTGAAACTGAAAAAATGTATAGGTTAATCTTTCAGGTGATCTTAAAAAAGGAGCATGACCTGTTCTTGTAGTTTTAGGAAAAGTGTGGGAACACAAGGAATATCTTAACCGACTGACTAAAACAAGTTTGTTCCGCCATGTTCCAAGCAGCTTTCACTACCAGAGGACACCTTAAGTTCAGGCAGGAGAACAACTAAGATAAATGTGGAGAACATTGACAAATCCTCTTGCCAAGTACATCCTTATGTAGGTGCACACACATTCTTTTGTAAAATGATCCAGGAATAGTGTATATGGGGCAGAGGTGGGAAGTACATTTACTCAAATACTGTACTTAAGTACAATTTTGAGGTACTTTACTTGAGTATTAAAAAGTAAAACTATAGAGTAGAGTACGAGTTTGAATGCAGGACTTTTAATTGTAATAATGTATTGGTACTTTTACTCGAGTAAAGGATCTCAAACCCTGCTCCACAGGGATGAAACTGCTGTGATCAGAAGTGCCTTCACGCGGTTTCCGACCTATGACACATGTTACTCCTCTGTACCGGCAGTGCGTCAGAAAATCCACGTCACAACTAACACTCACGTTTCCATTATTTTATTTCCAATCAAGCGCTTAGCTTTAGTTTTCAGGTTAAACTGTGCTTTTCAAAATAAAAACATTGCTGTTTGCCAGCCGCTCATTTTGTTTGGTTCCATTTACTTTTTCGAATAAATGGTAACAAATCTAAAAAGGCAAAGACTCCACTGAGAAACCACAGCAGCTAACCAACATGCTAGATAGCGCCGGTTTGTTGTAGCATGCTAATGCCGGCTGGGTTGATTACTTTTAAAAAACTGCTTTGACAGGGCTCTACAAGTTACAACAACACGATATAGTCTAGCGCCTAAGTAACATGTACATAATTAATACGGTGTAGTTAAAGTTGCAGTGTCAGGTATATCATGTTAATTACTGCTACACCAAACAGCTAGCTATTTTTGTAGCGCTTCAAGAACGCATGTGAGCTAGCCACCCAGCCCCGGCTCCTGTTAGCAACTAGCTAACTGCTAGCTAAAGTAGCCCCCCAACGTGTCTGTGAACTTACCGACAGAATCGAGATTTTCCGAGTGTTCATTCATGGGAAAAGTCGGAACAAATTCGACGGCATTCACGTTGGGCACAAATGGTTTAGCGTTCACATTAAAGGCTGTGAATGCTTCTTCAAGTTTTCCGTCGATTGTGGCCTCCACATCGTCCTCTTGTTCCCAGGAATCAGGGGCAGTGTCTCTCGGGTCCATCGTAGGTCTTAGATTTTCACAGCTGTGAGATTTAAGTTAACGTTACGCAGTTATTTGCCAACACAAGTGTCCGCCCAAAACCCGGCGTTAAGGTCCCCCCTTGAAGTAATTGAGAGCGTCCCAACTCGAAGTGTAATGTTATGTCTCCAATTCAGGTGAATAAAGCAGCCGATTTCTAACGGGGAGACGCCAGAGAGGATATTCGACTCAGCACTCCCAGACAGTCCGCGTGAGCTAATGCGTCCCGTCAGTCGACGTGCTACACGTAGTGAACCCTGGGATATGAAGTCTTTTTTCAAAGCGGAAAACGTTTGCCTTGAAAGACTCCTGGGGGCAATAAAACTACGTTCCCCAAAGACTTGTAATAGTCCGTTTACGTTAGTAGTTTCTGACCTTTTTCAGAACTGCAGATTCGATTCGTTGCGATTTCACTTGTATGTTATGTTATGCTTACGTAATTAACTTATCAATATAATCAATACATATTATATTTTGAGACAAATGTTACTTTTCACAGTGAAATTCCTATATATTCTGGGATTTGCAAACGTTGTGGTCACGGCTACTGTAACAATAATATCAGTATTCAAAACGTTTTTCCGCTACCCCAAAAAAGCACGCCAAAACAGCAATTTACAGAGCTTGTGATTTAATAAAAATGTTAGGCTTTTCAACACAAAAATATAAAATAATGTTAATTATCTGAATTCAATCCCTTTTATTTCCTTTCATTTCACACATTAATGCATTTTATCTTTGCGCACATTAGGCGTATCACAACTTTGTAATCATACATACAAACTAAACCGAATAAATCAACATAGTATATTGGTTGAATGTCCTCAATCCCCACAAATATGATACACACCTTTTCCCATACAAAAAGTCCTCTGGGATTATTTCTGTTAAATTAACTGAAACACATTGTGTTGCTTACATAACAACAATCTCAGAATGTTTAAAATATGCCTGCAGGCATTACAGTGATCAAATAATTACTTAGCAGTTCTGACAATATTAAATGAAGTAATTATTACTCCCACAACATAATATTGACGGAGGTGAGAACAGATACTGTTTTGCCAGTCACAAATAATATTAATTAATCCTTTTAATGTATTCTCAAATAAATAAAAAAACACAATGCAAATTAAGTAGAGCCTAAACCATTGACATTCAAGACTCTTATACTCCTATTATTTACTGGTGAGACTGCTGTTTATTATTATTTTTGTTGCAGTTGTTAAGGCCGCAGTTTCCAAGAAAGTGACAAATGTAGATTTAATTTCAGTCCAACATGCCTCAAACAAATAGTTTTAACGTTTTCATTCTACAGATTACTCAAATTAATTTGGATTCTCCTTCTATCCTCTTTATAGATACAATTAAGTATCAACTATTTTTTCTTGTCATTTGTCAAATTCTGTTACAAAGCCTTAAATCACATTTAGACACAGAACATTTCCATATTGTAATTTTCATTTTTTTTTATAAATGTCCTTTTTGATTTTAATACTTGGCATTGTTTTTGTTTATCTTGTTACCATTTGTTTATTGCTACACCTGCCAGAAATCTATGTCTCATGTAAAAATACAGACTTAAAGAATGTACTGCTCAACTGAGCCACCAAGATGCTAGCTGCACCAATTCCCATCATTACAGAGGAAGACTCAAAAACAAACTGATTTGACAAATCTAACTGAACCACAGACAGCTGTGGTCTCACGTTAGGGCTAGAACACTTTGAATGTATTCTGTTGAGAGACAGACTTTATCCAAAATGTCAAAGCGTTTGTGCATTGTAAAGTAAAGATATAAAATGTTCTGCTAATCAAATGTAATCAATAACTCAGACAGTGACAGAGGACGGTTCAGGACATTTCACTGTATCAAATCAAAAGTTGTATTGATTTGGCTTTGCATTATATTCACATAAAAATAATCAACAACATTCTGCTTCATTTACACCATGTTCTTGATTAAATAAAGAACAGTAGTAAATCAATTATCTACAGAACAAGTGCAATTATGCTGAAATAGATTATTTTGCAATATTTATCCTCACTGTGTTAATTCCCTCATAAACCTGTATTCAATCCACATTTTACAACTCTTTACAGTAAACATTTAAAGACATTTTTTTTCAATTTTGACACCTTCATGAGAGACATTCTAAACCATTCTGCCAAACCCATAAAGGCTCATTCACCTTCATGAGAGACATTCTAAACCATTCTGCCAAACCCATAAAGGCTCATTCACCTTCATTCAATCCCAAAATGCTTAATATCCCCGTTGCATCAAAAGTAGATATCAGGCGACAGTCTCGTGGTTCAGAAAAGTTGCTATCATGTTAAGTGTGACGTCATACACACTTCCCATATTTGCCCATATGTTCATGTCCAAAGCAATGTCTAAACCCATTGGTGACACATTAAGGCCCCTAGACCAAGCTAATTCTTGAAGTTGCCAAACGGGGGTACTACACTTTCGTGTCGGTTTGTGACGTCATTCTGCCCAAACAAACTTTTTCCAACTGACTTACATTGGGAAAGAGGTGTCTGTAAATCAGCGGATATCTCTTTTGAGCTAAATCTAGTACCCACGATGAACAATGAAAATCAAAGGTCCCTAATGTTTAAAAAGCATTAAAAGCCGAATCCATAGTTATTTTCCCTCTCAATTCATTAGACTGAGCAGAGAGTGGGCGGGATGTTGCAGTTGGAGGCGGGGCTTGAGGCTTGGAGGCGGGGCTTCAAAACTATGCAATTTAAAATGCTCTATGAGCTCAATGGAAGATCAGCGGAAGAGCTAGTGATGAATGATCCAGGTACATTTGCAATTAAAGTCAGGACACTTCGGCTTCATCCACCACTGAGCAACTTTCATTGGAAAAACTGCCCGCCGGCAGAGTTTCCAGTTATCTTCATTCATCACTGGCCTACGATTAGTTCTAATGTCCTGTGGGCAGTCTGTCCTGTGTCACACCATGGTGTTAATAGTTGGCTGTAGAAGCACTCACATTGAGAGTTTGCTTGTACATTTCTGACCCTGTAAGAGTTTTTGAAGCAGGCTGTCTTTGGTTCTCACAGAGAAGTCTACAGTTTGAATTGCCAGCCACAGATTTCACCACATCTCTCTCACAATCGACTGACAGCTGACCCGTCCTTTAGGATCTACCCCAAAAAATGAAAACATTATCAGCATGTTATCTGTGATGATTTATACCGAAAGACGTCAAAGGGACTAGTGCAAAAGACGAGACGTTAGTGTCTCCAAGCCCAGCAGAACGGTCAAACTAAAGAACAAATAAACAATAAAAACCTTTGGCCCTTTGATATGGCACTGGAAAATGTTTAAATGCTAACCCTGGACACGAAGGACTTTGACTCAGGTCTGGCAGGATGTTTTAGGCGAAAAATAAATATCTCTACAGTAAATAAACCTGTGAGAGGACGTTGCTGAGGTTCCATAATCGACACAAACAATAATACATTTAGATATAAATTAAAAATAATTACTCCGACCCGGCTGCATGTGCAATTTCAAAGGGCATTTGATTTTGATCCACAAAGCTGTGGCTGCAGTTTATAGGGCCACTGTTAGTGCACAACCTTGAGATTAATACAGTTAAGTCATATTACTTCAGCAAAAGTCACAAAATCAAAAATAATTGATATACTAAAGAAGTCATTATATCATGGGAACAAAGTCTTAATATTCAGAGAAGAAATGTAAAGTGTACCAAGATACAAAGTATTTTCATTACTCCTCTGTGTAAATCGTTCTAACAAATGTGTCTTTATTGCTATACAATCATTACTTGTTTTCTTGTGAAGTTACCACTTTCAGAGGTTGTCTCATAATATGCCTTTTATCACATTCTTAGGCCTGTACTTGTTTTCCTTCTTAATATGTTAAATCATTTTGTAATCGTACAATCACATATTTGTTTTTGTAATACTTTGACTTCTCAGGATATTAAAACGTTATGTTCATGGCATTGTGACTTTATCCTTATTTAGATTTATTTCAGTGCAAACATGAAGGGAGTGTTTGAAGCTGGAGAGCAGGCTACAGCTACTATCAGCAGGTCATTTTTTTTATTAAATAGATCATTATACTTGATTATAAATAATTATAGTAAGTAATTTCCTGGGTTAAATATATAACATCTGTGTAGAATATTTACAGTGGCTACTCCGCTGCTCTGATGAGATCAGGGTGTACAACTCACCGCTGGGCAGCACGGCCCTCTGAAAGGGACCGATCCCCCTAAACACTTCTCTGTTGTTTAGTGTACTCTTGTTTCACATCTATTAAACATCAATGTGCAGCTGGAATCATGGGGAGACCCCGCAGAGATGAGGCAGGGGTACTCATTTCACTCCATCACTAGGGGTATAATAATTCATGTTTTTGTATGAAAGAAAGCTAATGATTCATCTTATTTTCACTTATGGGAGTAAGTCTAGTTGCGAGCTCAGAGTCCACAGTGAACCCGGGAATGTTTAGTACCCCAAAGCTTTATGATAAAAATGTAGTTTCCCAGAAACTGTCGGATGCTAACCCTGCTAACCATATGTTGGTCAATTTGCACAATTAGCACAAGTTGCATTCATTGGCATATGGAACCATTTTGGAGTGGTTTTCGGAGTTATTGAGGATGCTGAATGCATTTCTGCCATTTTCAGGATAAAAAATGGTAAAGATAGTGGCCATATTTATACTCCAGGTGGGCTGATTTTTATGAATTTTGAGTCGATTTTAAAGTTTTAGGGGAAAATTAACTCAGCATCCTCAATGATCCTCAATAATGCATGTGCTTAATAATGTTAATTAATGCAACTTGTAATAATTATGCAAATTTCCCAACATATGCAAGTTAGCATCCAGCAGTTTCTATGTGCTGGGGACCCTACTATACATTTAACTTTGGGGTAATCAACATTTCAGGGTTCTCACTGCTGGCAATTAGACTAAGTGGTTAAAAGGCATTCTGAAAATGATAGGAAACAAATTCCTCAGAATGCTGCAGCAGGTAAAATATGGAATGACTAAAAACTAGAATGCACTCGGAAGAGATCAGGGGTGGACGTCCCCTTTGACAAACAGACCAAACAGCTCCATCAGCGTCCCCACACTACTGGAAGAGTTGGATTCACAACATAAGAACACCTCTCTTGGGCTGGTAGCATTCAGAGGACGGCTGGAGGACACACCTATCTCCCGCTCTGCTCTGCCTCCTGGCCTTCAGGCTGCCTCTCCTCCTCCTCCTCTACCTCCACGTGTGTGTGCTCCTCCACAGCAGGCTCCTGGGTTTCCTCCACCACAGCATCAGCGGCAGAGTGTGAGTCCTCCTCAGGGGGAGAGGAGGGTGGGGGGATGCTCGGAGAGCTGCTCCCCTCCCTTGGTGTCTCCTCAGCTTGTCCGATGGAGCTGGTTTCACTGAAGGAGTCAGAGCCCCCCCCTGAGCGCCGGAATAACCTCTGACCTGTGAGGACATCGAAAGACAGGAAGTGTATAATGTGAGAGTGAAGTCACCGTCAGTGAGAGAAAGTGCCAGTGGCGTAGCCACCATAGGGGTGGGCCCAGGCCCACCCAGTTTACTCATTGGCCCACCCTGAGAAAGCTTCGGTGTAACTTTTTATTTATTTATTTTTAATTATTATTATAAAAAAATGTGTTCACCCATTGAGAATATCCAAGCATTCAAAGTGAAATTCAAGTGAACAAATATCGAGTTGAATTAATGTTGTATGTGTTTTATCCTCAGAACCGAACTCATTTACGGTAAAACTGGTTGTTGGTTCCGGCGCGCGCCATAGTAACGTGAGAGAGGCAGAGAGCTGCCTGCAAATGATGGCTCAAAGTTCACACATTTTTTTTTTTTTTTTTTAAAAGCCAGACTCCAAGTAGAGCCCCCACTGCCCTCATCTTGCAGCGATCCAGGGCCAGACTCTCCGACTAGTCCGGAGACTGTTACGGCCGCTTGCTCCACGGCGCTCGCAGTGCTCCCTCTCGCTCCCGGTCGTCAGCGTGAAGCAGGTGTAGGCCTACCCGCTGGTCTGTCTGCAATTGATGAACCGCCTTCACAGCCAACATTGAAGAAGTTCCCTTACACTCTAAATCATGGGAAAGCAAGGTGCTTCTCATGGTATGGAGATTTTCCCTGGGTGGAATACAGCGCAAGTAGGGACGCGCTTTTCTGCAAAATGTGCAGACATTTCCCCATTTACGATGGATATGAAGACTGGAAGCACCTGTGTAACTCGTTGGAGAGACATAAAAAAAGCGAGGACAACTGCAACCTATTGTTGCTGTTACCTAGTGCAATACAAGAGTAAATAACCCAATTTGTGTTCTGTGAAACTGAAAAGGATATGACATTGTTTTTGTTACTTTCGTTGCAGTTGTCTTAAATGTAATTTAGGTTAACTTCCTGTGTTATTTAGATGCTTTTATTTTGAAGGCGAGTTTACGCTGTTGACAGGAAGTTGTTGTTGCTATGGAAACAACGTGACGGAGAAAAGGAGATTAATCTACATATAAAGACGGAGAAAGTAAAGGATAAAGTTTATGTTTAAGTTTAGCACCCCCCGAAGAGGCACCAAGTTGGTATTAACTATCATATAAAAATGTAGGTTGTGTCCTAATTTGTTTATATGCTGTTTTGTAGCTTTGCTGTCTTTTTACAGTTCACTTTTGGTAGTAGGATATGCTATGCTAAAGTGATTCTAATACGAATGCAGTCTAAATGTATTTGTTATTTTTGTGTCTTTATAGCGCTTACGTTGATATCGGAGATTTCAATAAATTCATATCATCAGTCAGGTCAGACCATTATTCGGAGGGAAATGCTACAACGATGCTTGGCAATGGGCATTATTATATGTTATTATTATAGGCCAGGCCTACCTTAAAGTCATTTTTCCCCCTGGAAAAAGCTGGCCCATCCTATTTTATACAGGCCCGCCCTAAAGTACATTTCTGCCTACGCTACTGGAAAGTACTGTCCACTAGTTTCATGTCAGGGTCACACTTCAAATCGCAAACTCTTTCATCACCTAGGTAACCTGAAGCAAGGAAGGAGAAAAACCATGTGACATTTAGAAATAATAAATATAGGATTGCTTCCTAATTTGAAAATTAGGTTCCTTTCCTCCTTTTCAGGAGGGAAATGTTTCTACACAGAATATACAACAGAGATTTGCATTTACGCAAGTATAGTACCTAATTACATATTTGAGGTACTTGTACTTTTCATTTTATACTACTTTATACTTCTACTATACTCTACATTTTGGAAACAAATGTTGTACTTTTTACTTATTTCATAGATTGATGTATAGTTAGTAGTGTTGTAGTATACTCGAGACCGGTCTTTTCTCGGAATCGACTGCATTTCTACTCGGTTTTGTCTCAGTCTCGGACCTATAGGAATCAAGATGTTATGTAAAGACCCGTCAAGACCACGGCTGTGGCTGGGGATGTGACTAGATGTAAATCGCCATGTTTCAAATGCAACCAATCACGTGACTTCACTGACTTACTTTCAAGCACTCATCAGACTCCGAATCTTAATGTCTGTATATTTCCCCCCCGTTCAAAATACTCAAATGCTCTTGAAGTGAACGTGTCGGGAAATTCAACGATACTTACAATTGGCTATACAAACCACAAAAATGTAAACTGCGAAGAAACACTCAAGAAAAAAACACTGGGCAGTGTGTAAATGATGTCATGTGACCCTCACAGAGACGGCTGGGACTACGTCCAACTTTTCTAGACATTTGAATAACCTTACAATTTATATTACGATGTTTCATATGAAGATCTTACCAATTTACTGTTTTTAAATGTAAATAATCACTTTTTGAATGAATATGATGAAGTTGAATGTATATCTTACTGTTTGTATGTGGCTCTTTTTATGATGATGTGGATCTTTCCGATCAAACTGACTATGGTATCTTCCACATTTTATTGTAAGTGCATTATGTAGTGTTGCATTCACACTAGTCTGGTTCCGGTCTTGATTCTGTCTCACCCTGTCTTGGTCTTGGTTTTGCTAAGAAGTTTTTCGTTCAGAAATATTTCACAGTTCAGCTTCTTTATTATGTAGATTTGCTGCTTTTGCTTTAAAATATTTTTAAATATGGGCTGCTGGATAGCTCAGTGGTTAGAGCTGGCGGCCCATATGCCTAAACCGCTGCCTAGTAAGCCATTCTGAATCCTGAGTCGGTCAAACATTCAGGCAATGTCCTCTCCTCTGGCTCCCCCTTGCAACTCTATAGATCTCAAATAAAAGTAAAGTAACTGAATAAATGCACATTAGTCACAGAGCTCAACTTTGACACACAAATGAGTAGGTTGACCAACAGCAAACTGGATTGATTAACTTGAAGGAATGCGTTCATTTCAAGCAATGGAGAGCCAACATGGATATAACCATCATAGCTTATCAGCTTTATTGAGTATAGATTGCTCCACAGAAGAGGAGTAATGGTTAGCAGACAGCCATGAGAGGAGTTCATGTACACAGTTATCTTGAGAACGATGTAAACTAATTTTTCTGGGAGTGACTGCGCTAATAAACTTCCATATTGACAGTTAGCTTGTTTGTTAATTGACACTTAACAAGCTGAGGGAGCTTTTTCCCACTCTAATAACTGTCAGGAGGAAGAAACCCTCCCAGTACAGAGAAAATAAGAAAGCCCGCAGAGTTACGGCCCGTCCACACAGCAGCATTAAAAAAATCTTGGAGGTGGGCGTATCTGAAGCTTGGGGATTTTTTGCGAGCAAGGCACCAACAACCAATCACATGAATCTCCCGCCCCCGACATACAAAGCAAAAAAGCCCGACGTAAACTGGATATAAACTCCCCAAACAGGCGAAAACCTACCACTGTCTCTGCCACCTCCCTCCATGCCTGGCTCCTCCGGTTTGTATCCCGGTAGGTAAATAGGGACTGGTCATAAAGCACCGGGTGATTCCCTCCCGCTAATTTCTCCTCCATGTTTTGGAATATGAGGAAATGACCTGCTATGTCTCTCCCAGCTTACACGCGGTTTGATTGGCTAGCGCTTGAACTGTCAGATTTGCATACACGGGATTTGATTGGCTGACGCTTCCACCTCAGCTTCAAAAGTTGAACATTGCTCAACTTTGAATCCTGAAAATCCTGAAAATCTCCGCTCTGCTTCCCACAATGCAGTTCGGCGAAAAGTGAGGCAAAGTGACGTCACCCCATTCAAAGTGAATGGGCAGAAGCGTTCCAAGATTTTTTTAACGCTGCTGTGTGGACGGTCCGTTACTGTTTTTCACCTGACAGCGCTAGCATGTTAGCCGTTAGCCTCACCAGCTACAATCATATTTTGGCAGAGATTAATTTCTCCGTGCCACTGTCCTTGTGAAGCCACTTCAGTACGGTAATGTTAAACATCTTTTGCTTCATGACCTTTGACATAAAACAAGAGCAAATAGTCTCTTTCTTAACTGGCAGACCTTGGTTTAAAATGTGTGCAGACAGAGCTCCGTCTCTCTGAAAGACAGTCCTACCTGGATGTTTCTTTGAGGAGGAGGTGGGGGTCTCCTGCTGGGACTGCCTGCCCGCCTGAGCCTTGCTTGAGTAAGTCCCCTCTGTGGAGTCAAGGGAACCTACAGACACACACCATTTACTTTCATGTTACCCACCAATACTCACAAACATTTACAGCGGGTATAAGTATTGAACACGTCACCATTTTTCCCCCGGTTATATATTTCTAAAGTTGCTATTGACATGACATTATCACCAGATGTCGGTAACAGCCCATGCAATTCAAGGAAACCAAAACAAATAAGTTCAGAAATTAAGTTATGTGTAATAAAATGGAATGACACAGGGAAAAAGTATTGAACACATGACAAAAGCGAAGACACCAGCTGAAATCTATCAGTAATCAGAAAGCAATCCTGTCCCTTGAAGAGGCAAATTAATATCAGCTGGTTCAGTCCCAACTGATGGCCTACAAAAAGAAGTCTCATTATCAAGGAGTCACACAAGAAACCTCTCATGGTGGGGAAAAGCAAAGAGTGCTCTCAAGACCTTCGCAACCTTATAGTTACAAAGCACACTGATGGCATTGGTTACAGAAGGATTTCTGAACTTCTGAATGTTCCAGAGAGCACTGTTGGGGCCATAATCCGGAAGTGGAAAGAACATCGTTTCACCATAAACCATCCATGGCCAGGTGCTCCTCGCAAGATTTCTGAGAGGATTGAAAATAATTATCAAAAGAGATGTCCAAGAGCCAAGGAGCACTTGTGGAGAGCTTCCGAGACCTGGAGTTAAGCAGGTACAATTGTTTCAAAGAGAACAATAAGTAATGCACTCACCACCATGGCCTGTATGCACGCTCACCACACAAGACTCCATTGATGAAGAGAAAGCATGTTAAAGCTCGTTTAAAGTTTGCTGCTCAACATTTAGACAAACCTGTGAAATACTGGGAGAATATAGTCTGGTCAGATGAGTCCAAAACTGAACTCTTTGGATACCATAAAACACACCATGTTTGGAGGTCAAATGCCACTGCACATCACGCCAAAAACACCATACCAACGGAGAAGTTTGGAGGTGGGAACATCATGGTGGGGGTCTGTTTTTCAGCATAGGACGGATGAATGGAAAAATGTACAGAGACATTATTGATACAAATCTGCTGCCATCTCCCAGGATGATGAAGGTGAAACGAGTGTGGACATTTCAGCAAGACGATGATCTCAAACACACAGACAAGGAAACTCTCAATTGGTTTCAGAGAAAAAAAGTAAAGCTGATAGAATGGCCCAGCCAATCACCTGACTTGAATACAATAGAAAATCTATGGAAAGAACTGCAGATCAGAGTTAATAGAAAAGACCCACGGAACCTTCAAGATTTGAAGACTGTGTGTGTGGAAGATTGGGCCAAAATCCCACCTGAGCAATACATGAGACGAGTTCCTCCATACAGGAGGCGTCTTGAAGCTGTCATTACAACAAAGGCTTTTGTACGAAGGATTAAATACATTTCAGTAAGCATGTTCAATACTTTTTCCCTGTGTCATTCCATTTTATTACACATAACTTAATTTCTGAATGTATTTGTTTTGGTTTCTTTGCATGTGTGGATTGCATGGGTTGTTACCGATATCTGGTGAAAATGTAATGTCAATAGCACCTTTAGAAATATATTTACTGAGAAAAATGGTGACATGCTCAATACTTATTTTACCCGCTGTATATACTTGTCTTTTATAAGAGATGAAGTGCTATGGTTACAGCCCTGTATATAGCAACACACATCAATTAAAATTAATATTCATGTTTATTCAGTATGTATGTCAAAAATGTGGCACATTTAACATAATGTATATATATTATATACATTTTAGACATGCATGATTTACAACTCTCCACTCATAAATGTAGGCAACTTCCAAAAATACAATGAAACCGCTGTGTGGGTCGAAGTTTGAAAAACTACAATAATATTCACGAGACATTGAGTTTACACTTTATCCCTTGATTGATATGACATTGTCATCACTCGTCATTGTGATCATATAATAAATATAAGTCCCACTGTACCTGCAGCCAGGTTGAAGGTGCGGCCCTTTATGGAACTCTTGGATGGAGAGAACCAGTTTAACACGGAGCCCACCAGAGGCAGCTGTCTCAGAGCCCCCTGCACACAAACAGACAAATATGTGTATTCTTACATGTTCACGCTCACACAATCAATTAAACAAGAGGGCAAAGAAGGCAATCCTTTCTTACCCCAGATCTAATTCTTTATTATCCAAGTATGAATCCTTACTCATTTAAGGAGTGGAGAACATCTTTGTCATTTAACCCTCCTGTCGTATTTGTTTCTCCCACCTTACTTGGGGTTCCCGGTCAAATTTGACTCTTACATTAACACAAAAACCCTTAACCTGTTAAGCCCTGAGCCTGTTTTTCAGGTCTCAGGCTCGAAAAATGACATTCCCAGAACAATTTACCATATCTTCCCTTCTAAAAGGGTTAAATTAATAATCTTTTTTCTCAAAGCAATGATAAACCTGTGAGTTGGATGTAGAAGGGTCAGGAACAATATAGATGTTTTTTTATTTTAAAGTAAATTCAGATTGAACATAGTAAAAAAATGTAAATTATAGTGTCCGTCAAAATAAAAACATTACTTATAGTGAAAACCACCCTTGAATGATGGGATAGTAGACTAAAAGCTTTAGGAATCCAAACTATAACATATAATAAGTACCGTCTATTAAGATTGATGCAAAACAAGTGAAGTTTGACCTTTTTAGAGAGATTTAGAAAAAAAAACACTTCTGGGGTCATTTGGGTGCATTTTCCATATCTCTGGCCCCCCTCGTTCAATTTTTAACCATTAGGGCCAATAGAATCGAGGGGAAGTTCCTAAAAATCCATCTAAACATTACCCATTGGTGAATGAGTGATGCGTAGCCAGAATGCCCAAAACCGGAAGCTGTCATACATTCTCGTAGCAGCTAATATGAAATCTCCGTTATTGACATAAATATGAAGATGGATTATCAGTAATCATTTCAAAGTGACACAGACACATTGGATTCACCTTCAGCAGCGTTTTTCTTGTTTTAATGCCATTGAACACAACTTTTGATCAGAAACAGCAAAAGGTAAGACAATGTCCCGTTTTTTCTACCTAAAGCTACGTGGTGTGATGTCTGGTTTTGTTTCCCATGCCGCGAGTTGTGATGATACTTATATTTCTGGAATCTGTGGAATCTCAGCTTGCTAATCGATATATTGTTTGTGCAGATCCAATAAGTAATAAGGGTATTCTACCGTG
The DNA here is from genome assembly GCA_943590975.1 of Lindbergichthys nudifrons. NCBI lineage: Eukaryota > Metazoa > Chordata > Actinopteri > Perciformes > Nototheniidae > Lindbergichthys > Lindbergichthys nudifrons. The sequence goes on from CALSBW010025044.1 coordinate 63,040, forward strand.
AGTTAGCATATTTTTGCTCAGCGCTAATTCAGAGCCTTTGTTATTACCCTTGTGTTTCGTTTAGCTAAAAATTGTTAATACTGTCTGATAGCTGAGTTTCTTCCCGTTAAGTGGATATGACACATTCATAGTTTATTAAATGTTAAGAAGTCCTCAGACGTTGTTTCTTGCAAGATGTTGCGTTTTGCCCCCGGTACCGGGGGAATGGGGTTTAACTGGTTAATCATCACCGAATGTTATTTAACACCCTTTAACTACTGGTTTACATGAATAACTGCATCGAATATACAAATAATAGACACTGAAAATGTATTCCACATTGACATGGTTGTCGATTTGTAGGTGTATCATTTCATATCTGGAGATAATCTAGGGTTAACCATGAATTTCCTATGGCGCTCATTTGTGACTGGGAACAGTAACAAAGTTGACTAAACCTCTCAAAATTCAATCAAAGTGGTGATCAGCAAGTTTATAAGTTCAAATCCCTACTGTGGAGGATATCATAAGGCCTTGAGACAATCGGATGTAAAACACAATATTTATGATTGATGAAAGCAGTAAATCGGTCAGATTTGACCTGAACACGACAGGAGGCTTAATAGTTCCTCATTAATTCTAACAACACATCCGTGCACCAGCAGGCGCGCACACACCTCTTCCATGAGTTTCTCCTCGTTGGCCTTCTGCAGCTGCAGTTCCGCCTCCAGGATGCCCTTCCTGACCACCTCCGTCATGTTCTCCAGCAGCTTCAGGAAACATCACAAAAGTCACACACATGATATGCCACAGGGTAAACACACCATACATCACAATCATCATGTGATTCAATCAACAGCAAAAATGATTGTGTATTTAATAGTTCTTAAAATGATGGTGTCACTAGCCGCTTTCACACCAAGTACTTTGCCGTACTTAGTTCCCAGCACTTAGTTCCCAGCACTTAGTTCCCAGCACTTAGTGCCCCCATGGAACTAAGAGCCGATCGCGTTCACACCGGAATAAGTTCCCTGAGGGAAGATTACGCAAATGAAGCCGCTGACGTCACTTCTTCTGCTTTGGGTTTACTGGCAGGCCGCAAACAACTTCACGGCGTATACTGCCACCCGACTGGGGACTGGCTGGGGACTGGCTTCAGTAGAAGCTGCTGGGACTCCCAGCAGCTTCTACTGAAGCCTTCTGAGTAAATCGCCAGAACGCTAATGCTAATAATGCTAATGCCAGCAAATACAATGGCGGCTTCAAAAAACCTTTCCGAGTTTTACAGGGCGTGGTTTACAATTCACCCAGCCAATCAGAAATTGGAACTTTTTTCTCCCCAGGAAAGTACCTGCTCTCTAGCAGGCACTAAAAAGGGGGTAAAAGTTCTCTTTTTGGTGTGAACACAAAATCCCAGGAACTATCGGAACCAAACGGGAAAAGTACGGGGAAAAGTACTCCGGTGTGAAAGCGCCTATTGTGTTATTTTGCTACTGCAGAGCGTCAAATATTTATTAATCTTTGATGAGATTTTTTGCAACTACGCCAACCTTCCAGTATTCTATACATTTATATTTATAGCAGTTACCCTTCCACTCTCCTCTATGTCCCTCCCGAGGGCAGCTACTGTGTCCACCAACTCTGAAACATCCACGTCCTCGGTCACCATGCCAACAAAGATACAGTCCTCCTCTGTCCCAAACTCAGGGCCTGTGAGGGGACAGGAGACAGGAAACGAACACACCAAACCAATCAATCTTACTTCACGGAAACATGTACGTCTCACAGGCCTCTGAGATGTGCGAGTGCTCACCAGTGGAAAAGATGATGTCGGAGTCCAGTTCTTGAAGTTTCTTCAGCAGCTCACTGTTGATCTTCTGCAGCTCCTCCTCCCTCCTGCTCTCATCCATCCCCTCAGCCTGAGGCTCGTACCTGTACATTGCAATCAGAATCACACAGAGGGGACGTTCACATGATGAGAGAGACAAAATAAGAACAGTATTTAGTAAAATGAGCACTCATATAAAAAATGTAAAATCAAATAATAATTACACATTCCAAGTATAAAAAGGTAAGTAGCAACATTACAACAATTAAATGACAGTAATGAGGAAGTTGCAGCAGGACAGTAGTAAATTCCATAATTACTATTGAATATTGACTGAAATAAGGTCTGTGGTTAACACAAGAGATTTTCACATTTATTTCGCACACATCAAATCTGTCAGTAAATACCCCACTGGTGGAGGTCTGAAGCTGCTATGTGTCATAAAACAGCTGCTGCTAACAAGTGTCTAAATGAGACCACTAAACAACATCACGCTGAACATTCGCCGCCCTTAGCTTAGCGCTGGTGTTGTGAAGTCATGTGACTGTGCTGTAGTTTGTTTATAGCCTCACTTAAGATTTCCTCTACACTTCAAAAATCAAAAAGTGGTGTGAAAATGTATCATAAATGTTTGTTTGCCACAAAGCTTATTTTTTTATTCCAAAATTCTTTGGAACAATCCCATTGCTTTTTGTCAACGGAGCCCTTGGGATGCTAACTTCTGGGTTGGCTAAATATACGTCACCACTGCATCACTCTATTATGATCCAAACCATACCTCTATGGTTATTGTCTGCGGCCAGGAGGTGTTTTCATACGTTTCGAGCAGAAATCATGTATTTGTACCATAGGTCAACATGTCACAACAGTCACAGGACTAAATCAATTCTCAAATCCAACACATTACGAAATATTTAATAAGTATTTTGATATTGCAGGTATACAGTATAATTCAACAGTTTTGTTTTTCTTTCTAAAGCAGCATATTGTGGCTGCTTCACTGAAAATATTAAAGAACATTTAACATATGTTGTAACACAATTTTCCTTGTAATTGCACTTGTCTGGTTAATATTACAGTTAATGTATGGTTAGTTCATTACTGGTAATGTGATGCTCATGTTTATATAATACGAAGATTATTATTACCAATGAAGAAGTTTGTCCTAATAACGTCCAGAAGAGACATGAATTAATGTATCTAAGGTCAAACATGTAATTGTGTAACTAAGCACCTCTCATGATATTTGTAATACGAATGTAAGAAAATAAATTGATGCACTTGATTTTTGCACTATTTGGGGTTGGGGCACCTGTTGGAGTAGCTTTGGATATCGGTGTCAGATTAATGAATGTGATGTGACAGCAGGCCCTCAAAGCCTCCTCTCTTACCGGACAGCGCCGAGGCCGGGCCAGCTCAGCTGCTCTCGGTACGTGAGCGAGGGCGAGTGTCGGTGGACCTCCTCTCTGAAGTCCTGTCTGAGGCTCATGGTGGAGCACATGGCAGGCACCAGCTCCGACAGCTTCTCCACCAGCTCCTCTGTGTTCTCCTGCTGCGTGCCCAGGACTGGACACAGGCAGAGAACCATGGTGTTGTTTAACCCTTATTACAGTATCTAAGATATCTCAAGGACACTGTGTGAGTGTGTGGAGGCTACCTGCAGCAGTCAGGAGGGGGCTGAAGCGAACACATGTGCCCTCGTCCTCCAGCTCCACCACATCTACGCCACTGGAGGGGACCCACTGAACCAGCTCTTCTCCTAACTACACACAGAAGAATAAACACATCAACTGTGGGGTTGCTCAGAGTTCAGTTTTAAGAAGAAACACTTTTTTCTGGAGAAAGATTGTTCGGTGAACAGTTGGAAAACATTTTGCAACGTCTCTTATTTTTTTTTGTTAGGGCGTTTGTTGTTGTAATTATTATTTTGGACACAAGAGCCTGAAGTGCACCACTACCCAATGTTCTAAATAGGTGAAGAACTTCTTCAGTCATTATAGTTTTATTGACATATTATTTATTGCAGCTCTAAATTATAGCATAGGCACAGAACAAAGAACAGGTTATGTACTACAGAACTCACCCATCTGTTGAAGGCATCGAGCACCTCCTTCTCCCCCGCACAGAAACCTTCCACTGAACCCCCACTGGATGCTAGCGACATAGAACAAAGGGAAAGTAAGAATACAACAATGTACTTTAAATATTTGTTGCTCGATAGTGACATTATTATCCTGGTTCAATCTCAGTAACCCCTGAAATGTTCTATCCACAGGTCTCAGGGTTACTCCGCACCACGGAACGAGGAGGGGCTGCACTCTTAGGTCAACAGAACCTCCAGAAACCAACATGCTTATGGGATGACGACACGGCTGATGGGGAACATGTGACTCTGTTGATAACTAGTAAGTGGGCCTTTGAGTTAATAATATGGCATTACACTAATCCCTTTTAGTTTGAAAACTCAAATAACTGCCTGGCCCATAAAGTTTAAATCCATATCTTTCCAAAATGTCATTATAGAATGTGTGTGAAATTGTCATTATAAGCATATGGAGCAAGATTTGCCACAATATTATTTTGACAATCTGTGCGTAAATGTGTAATCTACGGTGGCCGGCAGGTGCAAACGTGGAACAACGGCCAAAAA
>CALSBW010025044.1:67896-80665 GCA_943590975.1 Lindbergichthys nudifrons
CTTATGTATGCGTTTTTGGCCGTTGTTCCACGTTTGCACCTGCCGGCACCGTAGTAATCTGTATATGTACAAACACTTTCCACATGTGCAAAAAAAGATTTCCAAAATAAAAAAACAGATTTACAAATACATCAAATTGAACAGGAAAGGAAAAAGCACTTGTGAATATCGTTCTAACATTCTCAACCTTTGATCAGGGATTTGTGAATCTGAATTTATTTTTGTATCTCTTTTCTCTGATTGTGAATTTGCATTTGACACACATTCTCATCCGATCCGAAAGAATACCTATTTGTTTCCCTCTGCCTTTGTTGGATATGATGTGATGGCCTGCTGATGACAGGGCATTTCAAGCATGCAGTCTGGCTACTGCGGTTTTCTTTTTTAAACAAGCAGCGGTTAGCAATCTGCTTTCATTATTTTATTATGACTGTGAGTATAACTGTGTATTCATATGTTTTATGTATATTATCTAGCAAACATTTTATTGTCCTTGACATTTGATCACAAAATTCTAATCAGTTCATACTTGAGCAGCAAGAATGCTTTCCTGGCCATTCTGACCCACAATCCTTTGTTCAGCGAATATAAAAACAAGAGGGTCAAAGGTCAAGGTGCAATGTTGGCACAGAAGCATATCTACCAGTTTACACTTAATACGTATACCATAGATAGAGCTCCTTTCCTTTATTATATTACTGATTGACAAACAGTCTTTATCAAAAGTGCCATGTTTGTGCGACCCTCACCAGCACTCATGTCCTGTGAAAACTTGAAGAGCACCACAGGAGAGCTGAGTTCGTCCTCCACCTGTTGGACACACAAGGACACACATCAGCCGTCTGTCACACAGGGATGCTTATCATCATACTGAACAGTGATCTGCTGTATGGCATGCAAAACAAAGATCTTCAGTTGGAAGGGTGCGATGTTAACGTTTCAGATGTTGCTTTGTGTCCATGCCTAATGAAGCTGCGATATGTTATGTAACTGAATGTCACACACAAGTCAATATGGAAGAGATGGGCCGAGTCCTTTCCTCTCAGTGGTGTGGAGCAACCACCATCACAGCTACAGCTCCAGTTCACAAGATTTGACTAAAATACCTTAAGTATGAACTGATCAATATGTGGCATTAGGCGTTTAGACTACTCCATTATCAATAAAGACATTTCCAAAGCAAGGCTATGCACCATGCAATAGGTCACAGATGCAGCCAGCACCTGGACACATCTATGTTTCTGAGGACATCACCGGGGTTACATCATGCCTGGCGGGGGGCTGAGATGAAGGCTAGTGTGTCTGGGTGTTCATGTGAGGGTCATGAATAATCCACAAGTATGTCTGCGGTTGTCAAGTTAGAAAACCAGAAAGAATATTCTAAAACGTTTTATCCATAATAAGAGACAAATATAGCTGCACCCAGGGCAGGTTTCAAAGCTGTAGCATGCTAATGTTAAGTGATACACAGGTCTTGCTGCCTGTCTGAGTCATCCTTTACGATGGAGGACTCACCCCAAGGCACATATTTTCTAGGTGTGAACTTTTACAGGATTTGATTTGCTCTCTTTTTCATCTTTCTATAACTGCAAGAACATGCGATAAGTTGGGCAACCCTTCAATGCCTTAAGGATAGACTGCCCAACAATGTGTGCAGTAAGCTCTTTTTGATCAAATGATCATATCTTGCCCCTCTTTATGATGCATTCTGTTCACCATGATGTGGACAGAGGATACATTGTGTCACATAGTTGATGTAAAGCCTACTGAGAATGTAGTTTTGCTATTGTACACAAACTGTTGGAGGGTTGAGCAAAAGTCACCAGCTCCACAGTGTCCTCTGAGGCAGCAGCATGCTGTATGGAGCCGAGCAGGAAGAAGAGACAGCAGACACAGATCTGTTAAGCAAGAGCAGAGCAAACAAAGGTTTCCCCGTGGGAGGCCTCTACGTGTAATGAAAGTCAAAGCAAACACTATGTTACAAACATGTGTTGTTTAAATAAAGGAGGAGTATAGCTTTAGCAAAAAAGCTTAAACACACAATAGTCAAGACAATCCAAACATATTTGATGTTCGTTCAATAGTAGATACTGGTTAACATGAAATAGTTGTTATCTTTAAACTCCGTTAAGAACACTGCTCTGGGCCTGTTCTTCTGGATACCAAAGAAATACACACAACCCTTACTGCCAAGGAGTACATGTCCAAATGTAGTACTCATTACACAGTACTACAGACTGACTCATTATGGCTGAATGTAAATGTCAGTCACATAGTGGAGGGACTGTACAGCTCTTTAGTGATGTATCCATTCACATGACAGCTGTCGGATCAAGTATAACATATAGCTGTCAAATGGATTACTCTGGTTGTTTTTGTTTGATTCAAAATCAAGTAATGAGATGCAACAGCACATGACCCATTCAACAAAACAAGTGTGGAGAGGCATTCTCTGAAGTACCTCATATAACATGCCTGAGTGGTCCACATCCTAAACAATTAGGAAGAAGTGAACAGTCCATCAGCCAATGGAGACCCAAATACCGCTGAGCTAATGTGAATGACGGAAAATGGTCAGGAGTGACAGGAAGTAAGAAAGGGAAGAGAATGGAGGAAAAGGGGAAGGGGGGAGTGGGGAAGACAGGCAGAGGCTTGGTCCCACCTACAATAGAGAGCATGAGAGAGCCCAGAACGTCCCGCAGTGAGGCCCCGGAGATGGGCGGGATCGGCGACACCACGCCCTGGAACCAAGGCAACCCACACTGACTAAAACCTCCGCCATACACACACACACACACACACACACACACGAATCACACTTCTTTCTCCAAGCCACTGGTTTGAGTTTGAGTCCCCCTGTGTAATGGGTCTGATCCCCAGCACCCCGATTGTTCACTGCATTTAAGTCACACTTGTGTTCATGTAGAGTACTACTTTCCCCAGCCCCTCTGCTGGCATGAACTCGCATCACACTACATGTCGGTGACTGTATGAATGCCAGTGAACAAGCCTCCCCCTGAGCCTGTTAGTATCATCACTACTCTGCTTTACCATGGTCAGAGCCTCAAGGAGAGAGATCTCTGTCTGAAGCACATCCTACAAACACAAAGGCATTTTGTTTTTGAACAGCTGGAGGTCATTTCTTCATGAGATATTAGTTATACATGTTATTTATTAATACACGTAGAGATGTTGACTCTGAGCTGTCTTTCATTTCATCGTGTACTGGCCACGCTGTGTGAGTGGTCCACCAGCCGGCTATGTGAAGCATGGAACTTACTTCAGTTAACTGGATCAGCTGCCATACATGTTTTCGTCTACATCATTTCTTTAAGCTGCTTGTATAAAGATGAGATATTCTTAGTTATCTTCTTGTCAACATTCCATGGTCAACCACTAAATAATATTCCCATTACAATCAGTTTGGATTTAATTTCATTTATAGTAGGTTTAATAGCTTCATAGAATTATTAATCTATACTTTTTAGCATATCTAAAACGTCTTCATTTTTAGTTAGGATGACTTGTTTCTTCAAGACTAACCATCCAAGGTATGGAGCAGTAATCAGAACCAGGCACGTCAGTACTGAGAGTATGTGACTGCAGTACTATGAAATACACAGTACTGTACTGCAAAGTCATAGGGGCACAGGAATATTGTTTTTTGGATATTATGTGTTGGGTTGCAAAACAGTAACTGCAAAGATTTGATTTCATTTATATCGTCACTCGCATTGGGCTTTCTGAGACTGTGACCCCTGTTCTCACAATACATTTGATGACCATTATTATGGGAGTCCTGAGTTTTTGTTTATGGCAGAACATTATGAGAGCACCTACCGATGTTTTGATGGAGGTCAGAGCTTTGAGCCTCTGCAGGAGGTGCTGGCTCTAGAGGGGAGAGAAATAAAGGTGAAATGACTGACTGACCATATCTAGAGTATATCATTAGATTTTATTGCAAACTCCATAATATGACATTTAATATCTGCCAATATTCAAATCCAGATTTTATTACCCTAAATTGTTATTTAGGAATGACAGTTTGTGGTTTAGGGGAAGTGAAGTGGTGCTCACCAGAGCAGTGGCGTGTCTGATCTTGTGGACAATCCCATCGTGTCCGAGGTGCTGCAGGGAGAGCCAGAGGGGCAGCGCCCGTAGCCTAGCCACCGGCTGGCTGGAGGTCAGGCCTGCTGCCAGAGACTGACACACAGCAAGTCATTCAGACACAAACAGAGAATAGAACAGAACAATCAGAATCTGAATTAGAAATCCTTGATTTGTCCCACAGTGGGACACTAACAGTGTTACAGCAAGAAGACAAGAATAAGATGAGTAGACTGACATATTAAATAAAGAACTAAGCACACAGTTAACAATATCTAAAGTGAGTAAACATATAAAAGTAATGAGGTAGCAGCATGTAGCAACATTATTAATTGTAAAAACTGTAAACTGCACACATGTACTGTATATTACATGTAATACACCCAAACTTCATGATTTGAAGAGAAAAATCTTAACATAGATAGTTTAAATAGTGACAATTGTGGGAAAGGTTAAACAAGTGTGTGTTTGATTGCTGAACATTTCCTCAGCGGGAATCAGCAGTATGAGGACATCCAGAAACATGGTGGCTCTGTGTCAGGAACATCTGTAGAAAGTGATATGAGCGTACCATGGCTGGGTCCTCATGTCTGTAGAGGGTGACAGCAGTGACAGCAGGCAGGCCCAGCCACTGACCTGGGGTCAGAGTCATACTGTCACTCCTGGTGGCTGCCTGCAGGGGGGAGGTCAGAGTACACAGAGAAACACACGTCACAAGAGAAAGTAAGATGGCTCTTCGTGTGTGTATTGTCTGGCATATACAACCTAAATGAGGTTAGCCAAAAATACTTGGGGGGGGGGCGGGGGGGCTGTCTCAGAAGTTAGCAGGTGTCAAAGGTGTATGTGGCTGCGGTTGAATATTCTTTTTCCTTATGAAGGTTTCTAACTGAGTGAAATTACCCTGAAGTACCTTAGTGTCAGCCATGATCAGGCCATGATCAGGCAGTGGCTCAGTCAGTAGGGGCTTGGACTGAGAGCCGTAGGGGCGCCGGTTCAAGTCCCCGACCAGACCTAAAAATGGAGTGTGGACTGCTACTTGGAGAGGTCCCAGTTCACCTCCTGGGCCCTGCCGTGGTGCCCTTGAGCAAGGCACCAGACACCCCCCCTCACTCCCATTGCTCCCCGGGCGCTGTACAATAACTGCTCACTGCTCCTAGTACTAGACTCCTGGTACTAGGATGGGTTCAAAGCAGAGAACACATGTCACTGTGTGCTCTGCATGTGTGACCATTACAGAGGGGTTCATCCCTCCCATTCTATTATATTCTATTAGCTGTTTGAATGACCAAGAACAGGGGTGTCCAAACTACAACCGGGGCGCCGACTGATTGTCCACTTTTAGTTGGCCCTCATCAAATTCTAAAAGTATAATGGAACATGTCCCACACCTGAAACTTGAGCTTTTCCTATATTGTACTTCTTAAACATATATATGAACATATATCACACAGTAGTATTCATGTGTTAATAAGCCCACTTTTCAAATACATTCAGTCAATTAAAGTTGAAAACATTTTCTCACAAATCTTAGTTGATAAAGCTTGAAATATCCCCTTCATATCTCCCCCTTATTATCAGCAATTTGAGGCTTCCGTTTTAAGGGATGGGCTGCAACACTGTTTGTAACACAATAAAGTAAACCCTCTGGAGAGCTGTGAAGGAGGCTGTTTGTTGTCTTAAAGCATATTCAACTATCAAGCATAATTGACCTTCATTTGATTGCTTTTTCTAACTTATGACTTTGGTGTTACTTACTGAGCTGGGTGGTGTTTCTTATGTTATTGTTTGAAATTCAACATGTTGGAATGACGATACCCACTGTCTTGGTTTAAAAAATATATATACATCCCAGAGTCGGACCAGAGCTAATAAGGCTTAAAGGAGTCAAAACAAGTTGGTAATACCCAAAGTAAGTCATGATAAACTAGTTCTCGCTTCATGTCCATTTGCCACAGTTCAGCATGCAATCTGTGCAATCTCCAATAGGAACAGTGTGACTTTGGAAGGTATCCACTTTATGTGTTTACACCAGCCAAAGAATCCTCATGTCAGCTTCTACTCATGTAAGGAACAACTGGACCAACAACCTTCCAATACACGTTTTAGCCTGTTGGTAGCAATAGTTCAATTATACTACTTTTCCACAGTTTGTATAAAATGGTAAGGTAACATCTAAGGACTACAAGAGGCTAGGAAGGGATAACAAAAATAAGCAACCACCAGCTGGTACTGGTACAAATAAATGCCATCAGTAATTTCTTGTGAATCTGTTATTCATTAAAAAATATAGACACTGAGCTATTACTTTGCACACTACGCATGCAAAATATAAATAGACTGGCCTATTTTAGAATTCGGATCTCTGTGAAACTTCATTTTTTTCCCATTTACAGAGCCAGGACTGTATGTATATACCTTGTTTATTTTCAGCGCACGCACAGAACAGACAGCTAGCTATTGTGAGGAAATATTGGTCGAATTAGACTAAGCATGTATTGGATTAGAATCCACATTTAAGTAGACGGGAGTATTTTTGACATTACCATGATGGCAGAGGAGGCCTGACCCAGAGCCAGCGTTGCCAGGTTGACCCTGGAGAACAAAACACAATAACATAATAAAGGTTAATATTTCTCTAGCGGAACAAGGACTTCATACTATACAGAATGATCAGGGCCAGCAATCAGAGTCATCTGCAGCAGGTCTTTGCAGGTCTTCCCAGGCCCCCGCTCATTGACTCCAGTTCAGTTTGCTGAAGGATGCTAGATTTATGAACAGAATGACTGAAGTCTTTACTCCCCTGAAGTCAGCATGCACAATCAGATACTGGAACAACAGCACTCGCCTATTTGGAAATCGGTGTAGTACCACAAGTAACCTACTGTACTAAAATATAATTTTGAGATACTTGTACTTTACTTGAGTGTTTCCATTTTATGCTACTTGGTACTTCTAGTAGAATTCAGAGGTAAATAATGTGTTTCTACTCCACTAATTATTTGTAATACTTTAGTTCCACCTGGAGTAAATCCACAAGCTACCCTGCAGTATACAAAGTCATTCAAACTAGCTGCACCTTTACCAGCTTTGAGAACACTTTCATGATCAATCATTATAAAACATATCAGATATATTATTCTGAAATGGACCAATCTGCACAATGAATGACAATGACTACTTTTGGTACTTTAACTATATTTTGATGCTAATACTTTTCTACTTTTACTTGAGTAACCTTTTAAATGTGAAGTATTTGTACTTCTACTTTTACTTAAGTACAAGATCTGAGTACTTCTGCCCCAGCATAGAATTAGAATGACACAACTTGGAGATGCGTGCTCACGACCTTAGGAAGCGCCATGTGTGAAGTTGTTTGGATGAGCAGTTCTTCAGGAAACTGGGGCAGCAACAACACAATCATGTATTACACAGAGAAAAGGAGTTGACCCACCCCTCCACATGCAGCCACATGTTGTACTGATCACACAGGTCTCTCAGTCGGGACAGCTTGTCTGTATGTCCTGCCCCCGGGGTACCTGGGGGAAAAACACACAACAAGTCTCATCAGCAACTCATCTGCTGATGATGTTCACCTCCAATAGTGTACCACCTGTGCATATAGTGGAAAGTAAATAAGTGGGTTTAAACTGTAGTTTCCTTTCACCTGCGTTGGCGATCAGCAGCAGAGGAAGCTTCCCGGCTTCTACGTCCTCTTTGATCAGTTTGTCCAACAGGGCCACATCCTGACAGTGAGGAACAGGATATGAGTCAAAACGTTTTATTAATTATTATCTGAAAGAGTGTTCTCAAAGTGATCTTCATTCAGATTCTCCTACCATTTGGTGCTGGGATCCAAAGATGGTATTACATGGGACTGTGCAAAGGCTGGAGAGAGGCAGGCCCAGCTGAAGACACAGACATTACAACCATTTTCTATTGTGCTGGAAAAAATGCAATCTTATCTCTATTATACAATACCTTAAAAAGTATATATAAATATGCAATAATTACTCAAAACTGGAGGAATACAATTATATATTTTTATTAAAAGAGAAATATCAATCTGCACAATGACTACTTTTACTTTTGAGCTCCCCATTGACATCAGGACAGCAGAAAGCTTACACATCTTCCGGCGCAGACTAAAGACTCATCTCTTTAGACTCCACTTCGAGCGATACAATTACTAACAGAGCACTTATATACTAACAAAGGACTGGCTTATCTGAAGCCAGTTGAGTAGCACTTGAAATGTTTTGGCTCTATGAAACCTGATGTACTTATATGATGCTGTTTTCTTCTAGTTTGTATCTTCTTGGTCGAATGCACTTATTGTAAGTCGCTTTGGATAAAGGCGTCAGCTAAATGAAATGTAATGTAATGTCATGTAATATCATATACATATACTAGCTTTTTAAGCCCCGTAAATATGAATATTTTATTTCAGATCCAAGCGATAGTATAGGTCTCTCCAACATGATATATTCACATGCCATGCTGGCACACAGGGGCTTGAATCCCCCCCCCCCCCTACCTGGCTGCACAGATGCTGGCCCAGGCCGGGCCTCCCGGAGGCGCTCTGGTAGATGACTGGCTGTTTGGAGCTGAGCACTGCATATCCCTCAGAGGAATACTCTTCATAGCGGGCGTTGATGACCAGCCGACACACTTTCACCAGGCCGTCCCTGTCATCCTCGTGGAAGTAGGCGGAGCCGTTCTCATAGCTGAGGGACACATTGAATTAGTACATAAGCAGAAATTAACATTAGAGGAAGTTTTTGATCAAGTTTTTGATCAAGTTGGCTAGAAACATAAATGAACATTTGAAGAGTCTTTGTATTTGTTGTGTTGATAACAGTGATGTCAGTGAGATATGGTTAGGTCCAAGCTTTTGGATATTAATCTTAACAACTTAACCTTTCTCCACCTCATTAACTACAGGTTATGATCTTCTTTTTAAAATATAATATAATTTGTTATCTTATTGGTATCGGCCATGTGTGTGGACTATAGAGCGGTGCAGTGATAATATAATGGATTATGGAATATTGAAGAAAATAAAATCTTTGGTTAAAAAGTTTATGATACTCACACGTTTGTTGTTTGATGTTATTAACACCACTTTAGGATTTTTGAAACATAAATTCATCACCAGAGGTTAAGCGATAACGCTAATCACACATTTCACAACTTCACAACTTCACTTCACCACCGCTAAGCTAAAGGCGGCTAATGTTTGGTGTGAGAACTTTTAGTAGTCTCATTTGGACACCATTTTTACGAGATATGGAACCTTCATTCATTCACCAGTGGGATAGTTACGGACTGATTGTATGCTGCAAAACAAAACACAGCTTGTGTTAACCAAAGATCTTATTTTAGGCTTCTAACCAAAAACACGTTCACAAATCGTTGAGGAGGGAATGGGAAGTGGTCAAATGCTAACTCATTTCTGGGTTTTAGGATTCATTCCTCACCAATCTACAATGGCTGTGATAGAAACACACTGTGCTGCTACTTTTTTTACTTTGTAATAATCAACACAACCCGAACAAAACGGAAGTGTGTTTTCCATCCACAGCAGGCGTACCTGAAGAGTCTGCAGAGCCACAGCGTGGTGTCGGACAGGATCCGGGTGGTCAGCTTCCTCAGTCTCTCTCTGTCCAGCACAGAGATGTAGGCGGCCAGGCTGTGACCCAGCAGGGCCATGTGACCCTGCTCCCCAACATTCTGCATCCTGCTGGAGACATCGCAGAGCGGCGTTATGACCCCATACTGACAGCTGTCTAATCCCTCTGATCATAACGTGTGGAAATAAGGAGTGTGATCTCTGCTTTCAGATAAACCAGCTATACTCTGTGAAGTGTCTTCACCTTCATTTGTTTATGGCTAATTCATGTGTTTAGTCCACATACTCACATGTTATTACCAAAAACTATATTTGTATTTTACTATACAGTATTTATGTGTACTTTCTGTTCATCTTATTCTCTTTTACCTGCATTTTACCTATTTACTTATTCCTGCCGTTTACTTCATCATTGTGTTTCTCGCAATATTTTTGTGTTTTCTTCTTTAATGTTTAAGGTATATTGTATGTTGAACCGTTGACAACCAGTCCTCCAGATGTTTATTGCCAACAATTACACTGTAGCTATTGTAATAATAAAACCATTACATCTTGAATATTTATAGTTTTAACAGTTTTCCTCCCAGCATTTCCTTCCTTGTTTCCACTGACAGTACTATGATATTTCTCAGTTGTGCTTACTGTTGGCTTGGCTTGTCCTCATCCTCCTCCTCATCATGAAGGAGGTTGTGAACTAGGTGCAGCACAGTGGCAACATCCTGACCCCTGCACAGGAGACACAAATAAACAAGTGATAAGCTTCTGTAACTTTCACAAAACAAAACAGTTCCGTGCTTTGTCCTCACGTTGTATAAAATGTGCATTGATTGTGTCCCCTCTTATTCAATGTACCAATTCAAATGAGCAGATAAGCTGAGTAAGCTTCAAACTGCCAAGAGAGCTTCCGATTCTCAGTTAGATCTACTGTTAGTTAGTTTTATTAGATTTAATGTACTGCTTAACAGTTTTAAAATGTCCCAGATGACGGACAAAACCTCACCAGTTCATAGCGTTGCAGCCAGCAGTCTACTCTCACTAAATGTGATACATCCTTTAAATCAGTGATTTTCAACTACTGTGCCGTGAGAGATCGCCACGTTGATTGTTCCAAACATTTTGGGGTTGTTGGAGTGCCGCAGGATTTTTTAAATGTAAAACATTTACTGTGGCTCAAAAGAGGTTGAGAAACACTGCTTTAAATAATGAGCAGGAGATGTAGTCCTGTAAACATTGCTGACCTCGATGTGACAGAGTGAAATGCTAATGGTGCTTTGAATTGTAGTAACAAAATGTGATGCAGATGAAAGTTTCCGTTGAATTATATAGTAAGTTCAATGAAATCCACTGTTAGACCAACACGTTTTGTAATATGAAATAATCAATGCATAACCTTTCAAAGTGAGAAAAAACCTGCTTCCTTATAAATTCCAACTGTTACAGGATTTGTAATTTGAAAAGCATTTTTTTATTTAGTTTTCTTTTTTTAAAATTATATCTTTATTATATCATAACTTAGTACTTTTTTAAAAACCTATGTAACATTAAGCTGTCTGTGGCTCTTTCCTGCTGTAACAATGCAAATGTCCCCTCTGTGGGACTAATAAAGGTATTCTGATTAAAAACTGCTGAGCTCTCTGTTTTTATCTTTTCATAATTTGATCATCTTTTATCAAAGAGGGAGTAATAGAGTGTGTGTGTGTGTGTGTGTGTGTGTGTGTGTGGGAGATGGCCACAGCCACACAGGGTAAACCAACTACACTGCACCCTCACCTTCAGTAGTTTTGCTTCAGTGCAGCTACAATAAAACATGCCAGTTAACACCACACATTTGCTTTAAATGGTCAACTCTTTATTGGATTGTAATCTGACATTACTTCAAACATTTTAGCACAGCTAACACAAGTATTTGTTTGTATTAATTACTTTCTTTGTCTCTTGAGTTACCATGTCTATTGGGGGAGATTACTTCCTGGTTCAGCAAAGGGCGTGGCCGAGCACTCATAAATACTGCAAGGAGCCAATTGGGACAAACCACCTGCTTCCATGTCAAAGGGGGGATTTGGGTTTTGTCAGTGTCCTTTGTGTATTCTGTTACTACATTACATCACATGTTACTTGTAAGTCTTTTATCCAAAGCGACTTACGTACTCAATACTGTGGGCAATCCCCACAGGAGCAATTTGGGGTGAAGTGTCTCAGGGACACAACGACATGCTGACTGCAGTGGGGTTTGAACCTGTGCTCCCTTGATCCGAACACCAACGCTCTATCCAATGCGCCACACGCCTCCTCCTCCTATTAATTATCCCTTGGTTTCAACTTGGTTTGGCCAAGTCACTATATAGGTTCCTTGGTTTTTCCATTGTAGGTCAGTTTGTTAACACCTCTTAAGTTGATGCATGTTTCTTTGAGGTATTTTCTGTTGACCTCTTTTATAGTCCTAGTTATTAGAAATGATTGATGGATGATGTGTTCTGTGGACTTTTGGGTAAATAAAAAAACCCAGTTTATTTAAACCACTCCTGTGTCCTGTTGCCTTACTGCTTGGTCCCTGACAGTGTGTGTGTGTGTGTGTGTGTGTGTGTCTCTTACTCTCCCTGCAGGGGTCCAGGGATGCTGGCTCTGAAGCGCCACCTCTCTGGTCCTGCCTCCGTCTCTCTGAACAGAAGCAGAGCACAGACACAGAGATGTGTTTATTGGTTAGAAACTAGACAAGACAGACATAAAGGGGTTTATATGTTTTGCTAGTTGTACATTGTCTCATCTTACCTCTGGCTGTCGCCCAGGATCCTCATGGCTTCACTAAGGTTCTTCCCCACTAGAGCAAACGTGGAGTCCACCATCATGTAAGTGTGTGTGTGTGTGTGCTGTGAAAAAATTCAAGAGGATATATTTTTATTATTTTAGTCAGAACTTTACAAATGTTGCAACAATTACCAAGTTTGCATATATGTACACACTGATGATGTATTCACAGCATACAGTATAATCTACGGTGGCCGGCAGGTGCAAACGTGGAACAACGGCCAAAAA
>CALSBW010025044.1:85665-100637 GCA_943590975.1 Lindbergichthys nudifrons
ATGTATGCGTTTTTGGCCGTTGTTCCACGTTTGCACCTGCCGGCCACAGTAATATTCACATATACTAATACAGTACTGTACACAGCAGTGTTTCCCATACATTGATTTATTTGTGGCTGGCCGCCACAATTAAATATCGTCTGCCACAAATGGATCTCATAAAAAAAAAAAAATTATACTTTTTTATTTTGGTGGTCTAATGGATAGTGAGGTGGGCTGATGATCGGAAGGTTGAGAGTTAAAATCCCACCTGCATTCCACTTTAAAAAAAATACTTTTTCAACATAGAACATTTGGTTTTTTACCTCAACTTATTTTAGTTAATTTACAACTCATTTTAATAAATCGGTGAAACTGAAAAAGAACAAAACATTTTTTATTTACAAATGTAATGATTTTGAAAAAATACAGTATGTATACAGTATATATATTTTTTCTTGTTAGAATTAACGTTATATTTGATAAAAACTCATTTAAAATAAATATGAACAGCAACTGACAATGCTCGGCATGTTCATTTTTTGCAAACAAGCCTTTGTTTTTCTTTCTCAACATTAAAATGTTCTCCTTTTAAGGATGATTCGGTGGAAAGAATAAGAGAGGTTGCTATCCGGTGCTTGGTGATGTGTCTTCGTGAAAAGGAGGATCTCTTCAAGGAAAACTTAAGTAAGTAAAGAAGATGCTTAAATCATACTGTAACTTGTGTTAACCTGAAACACAATGCAATGTTTTCAAATCTGATTGCACCAAAAACACTGAAATGGATTTTCTAATCTACTTATTCCAGGATGGTGAAGTGGAAGTTAGCAATGAGGTGCTGAAGATTGTCTTGACCAGGGGTGCGGATGCAATAGTGATTGAAGGAACAGAAGTCCTTCAAATCTCGGATGCCCCAAGAGCCTGTGCCTGTGGGGCTAATATACTCACTCAACCTGAACTACCTAAAAGAGATGTTAAAAACGTTGGAAGCAAGTTCATGCCTTTATTTTAATTTTTGTATTTACTTTTATTTCATATTTGAGAACATTTGTTATAAAAAGGTCATTGTGTAAGGAACATTTTAAAAATAAACTGTTAACAAGTGGAACTTAAATGTGTATATTGTTTTTGACTCAAAGAAATGAGTTAATACTCAAACTAATGAAGGTAACCATTTGCATGGACATTTTTGAGTAGTATGGACATAAATAAATAAATTACAATAGCTTAAATTAAACAAAATGCAACTTAATATCACTCCATCTTTACAATTAAAATTAAGTTGGTTCAACTTAATTTCGTTTTTAACCTGTAAAGGCCCTGACACACCAGGCAGTCACCAGAGAACTCGCCGACATCCGACACCGACAGATCCATCGACGAGTTCTCCTGCGTCTTGGCAGTGTGTCGCACTGGAAATCACCGCAAAGACTTCAGCCGAGCACGTACGAACTGCGCATGCGTGAGTGGCAATAACTCTCTTTACCAGCAGGCGGCGGTAGTGTGTATTCGTCATTCAAAATAGGCAACAACCGGAAGACAGAGAAGAAGAACAGACTGATATAAACAAACAAATAGCGTTTGCGTTCCATTTTCACTCTCGTCCATCGAAAACATGTTTTAGAATATAAAAATACATGAATGATGAAATGAGCACATAAAGTGCAGACATACTATACAATCACAGTTAATAGACCTGCATCTGATGATCGCAGTGTTCTGGCGGGTGTGTACTTTATTGAGTCAGCAATGTCATAATGGCCACTTCTTGCTGAATTTACGATGAGATGAAAAACCAGACTTGACCAAACAAATCACGGAGCTCTCAGCAGAGGACAGCCGGGGACGCTCCCGCCGATATCAGAGATGTCCCTGCTATGTGTGGGAGGTAAGAGAGGACATTTAAGGGCTATGTTTGATGTCTTTTAAGTATCACCTGCTGGGGTTTAGCTGCTGTCCTGTGCCTTAAATCGTTTGTTTACGTCCCTCACTTCCGTTTCGCTTCTCATTTGCTGGCTGAACAGCTGATCAGAGTGGTTTCTTGGCCCGATAGCTGTGTCCAACACCCGGCCGATTCAACATGTTGAATCGGCCGGGTGTCGACCGTGAAAGGCCAAATAAGGCGTGTCACCGCCGAGGGTTCGGGACACACCAAATTGACTTTGGGCGACAAGGAACCCGTTTTCGCCCAACAACGCAAGACGGCCGATATCGGCCTGGTGTGTCAGGGCCTTTAGGCACCAAGCCTATTTTTCAGCTCGATATGTCGAAAATGACATGCCCAAAACAAATGACTACAACTTAACTTCTAAAAGGGTTATATGAATAATTTCTTTTATCAAAGCAAGGTTACATCTGTGAGTTGGATGTAGAAGTGTCAGAATCAATATAAATGCTTTTTATTTGAAAGAAAATTCAGATTTTACATAGTAAAAAACTGTAAATTATAGTGTCCGTCCAAAAATTCTTTTTTACAGATAGTGAAAACTACCCTTGGATGATGGGTTAGTAGACTAAAAGCTTTAGGAATCCAAAGTGCAACATATAATAAGTACCCTGTATCAAGATTGATGCAAAACAAGTGACATTTGACCTTTTTAGAGAGGTTTATCCAAAACCACCCCACCTCTGAGGTGATTTGGGTGAAAAAAAAATGTTTTCCATATCTCTGGCCCCCCTTGGTCGATTTTGATGGTTGACACCTCTTTCTGACTGTTAGAGCCAATAGAATCGAAGGGGGAGGCCCCCACACACACACACGTTGTGAAGAGAAAAGGTGGGGGCTGCACGCATGTACATTTGCAGCAGAGTGGACCTATCTCTAGCATTTGGAAACGAAAAAGCAGTTTTATTGCTTATGGATTATCAGAAATAATTTCAAAGAGGACACAGACACATTGGATTAACTGCAGCTTCGTTTTTTCATCGTTTTAATGCCATTGAAGACCAGTTTTGACCAAGGTAAGCCATGTTAGCGTTTCTAGCTACCTTGCTCCACATGTTATGATGTACGCTTTCGTTTATAGCGTAGCAAATGTTTATCACTGAGTGTTGAGGTGGGCACCAAACGATTCTGTGTCTCCAGCTGATGAAAAAAGAGTGGTTGGCTGTGCATCTAGGATAAGTAATAAGGGAGTTATTGTGAGTTTAGGTGCAGTTTTAGGTTACATTTTTTCGCTCGTGGCTAATTCAGAGGCTGAGTGTTAGCATTGTGGGGTTTTTAAAAAAAAAAAATTAAAAAGATCAGTTAGCTGAGTTTCTTCCCGTTACATGGATATAAAACATTCATAGTTTATTAAATATTAAGATTCCTTAGACGTTTTTTCCTGCAAATGACGCGTTTATCCGCCCGGTACCGGGGGGGCCGTGCGTAACAGGTTAAAGGTGAAAGCAAATTATGTTTGTAGTACTGAACTAATTGAGTTAATCAGATTATAAATGGGTACTCGGATTAACTTAATAATCGATTAAGTTGGAAATACTTAAAAAGATCAACGCAAATTGTTACCTCAATTTATTTAAGTAGAGCCGGCGTATTTTTTTTTTAGAGTGTGGAACACCATTACTAGTGTGCCCTTGAGTAAGGCACCCTCAGTTACTCCAGGGAGAATGTCCCTGTAATTGGTCATTGTAAGTCTCTTTGGAATAAGGCATCTGCTAAATGCCTAAATTGTAAATTGTAAATTATATTTCTGGGAGAATAAACCCCACAGATCCTCAACTCCGGTGTGTCTCACTCATTAACAACGCAACACAGAGCAACAAGAACGTTGTCTACAGTAGCCATGAACTCGCATGTATTTTCTTATTTGAGGGGGGGGTGGATGCGTGGGCCACCCGAATAGGTTAAGGGGCCTTTGGCTTTTGTTGCCGGGGGGGTGCGGTGTGGTGCCCCCACAAATAGAATCAAATTCTGTGGGAAACACTGCACAGTATATTGTAGTACAATGTGCACATTTTTACTCTACATTCTAAGCTTTATATCAATAAGTTTACTCTATTTTATATTTAGTTGGACATTTTAAAATTTGACTTCTTACGTTTAAATAATATTTGATTCCATATAAAAAAATGTTTTTATTGTATTTCTCTTTAATTGTACTGTATTTTGAAAGGGAGCAACTGTCACAAAGCCCAAGTTGTGACACCAACTTAGTGGGGATAACTACCCTAGCTTTAAATGTGTAAATAATGTTATGTATTTTATCATTTAAGTGTTGTTTTTATAATTTATTGATTAATTTTAATATCTATCTTTGTCTTTGAGCACCTTTGTAAAGGGCTCTATAAATAAAATGCATTATTATTATTTATATTATTATCATTTATTAATTTAGTATTCGGTTGGCCAAAGAATCATATCACACATTGGTTAGGTGATTCTGTGAAGGAAGCGCCATCTGGTGTTGACAGCCTGTAACTGGATAAATGGGAACAGTTACTGAAGAATAAAGACACACTTTGTCAGGTAGCAGGAGAAGGGGGGGGGGGCCTGGGACCATAAACCACAGTGTTAGCATTGCTGGTCTGAGCATCAGTCTTATTTTCAGTTTACAGTTCTAAAGGATCTAACTTAACTAGTTAGAAGGAGCATATTCTGGTTGGAAATGCAAATTATATTTATAATAAAATTCCCAAATACAAAACTCAACTACTCTTTTCCATCCTGATAAAAACTGATGGAGTCTTCACACTTGATGGCTGTAATGTCAGGCATGAGTGAAAGGGTACCGTGGAGCATTATATGGGTGTGGACACTTCATTTGCCAATCACTGTTTACTTTAGACAGCTGCTCGGAAACCAGCGACACAGGTTCTAGAATTAAAATATGGGAGTAATAAGCATAACTCTATGATGAGAGCGATGGCACTTCAAAGAGAGGTCTGTTGTCATACGCTGCCAGAATAATACAATGACTGTGGGTACAGAAACTAAAATATTGTAATACATAACATATTCTGATGTTTGTTTACATTTTTTGCAGTTTGTGATACTCAAGTGAATATTATCATTATTTACGACACTTTTTCAACCCTAAAATACTGTTACATTATCAATATTAAAGTGTTAGTTTAAAAGTATACTGATATTTGTTTTTCTTCATATTTCCCAGTCCTAAAATATAGTATATACACATACACACAGACATTGTTAGACACTGTTAAATGCACAAAGTGTGAGGTAAAACCCTGATGCAAAAATTAGCAATGTAAAGACATCACTCAGGAAACTCTGGTGGGCATTTGTCATTAATTGAGACCCTTATTTTTACCCAATTTCCCTAGCCCCTCCATTGTGTATATTTGACCTTTTATTGTAGTTTAAAATATTTGTATACAGTTTCATTACTTGCAATTTCTGTATAAAAATATAACTGAATAGATTATAGTGAATCGTTTGTCAAAGATGTAGACATTTTGAAGTGGACTGCACCACAACATCTGATATACTGTAATCTATTTTTTTATTTTCAGAGTAATTTGTCATATTCTTATTGTGCTTAATTTTTTGTATGTTTATATTTTTGTTAAACATTTAAGTTTATTTATATTTTTTGAAATATTATTTTACAATTATTAAAAAAACTGACTGTCTTCTTTACAACTTAACTCCTCTTAGTGTGTTTATGCACCATTATACACCAAAGCATATTCCTTTTTCAAAGATTCAAAGATACAGTAGCTACAGTGTAGAATTGGCAATGCAAATCTGAAGTCTCAGGCTCCTCCAACAATACAACATAATATATAAGATATAAAACAATAAAACAATAAAAATAGTACAAGAAGCACAGAAGTGACCAATGAGCAGGTAAATGCACACTTATTAGGCGTAAACTATTACAGTTTAATGTTATAGGCCTATGTGTATCCGCCTGTTAACATTCTAATAAGCTTTACTTTTTAAAAGTGATACACAAGATTCATTTGTAAAGGCTGGCAGTATATTATTATCAGTGTTATAATCATTGGTATTGTTACTATAGTAATGCAAGCAGTAAGTCAAAAATAAGTTATAAGGTATATTTCTTATTTTAATGTAACATGTAAGGGCATGTTGACAGCAGGACCAGAGGAAGCGCTTGCGCACCTCCCCCCTCCCTCCCGACAGAAGCAGGTCAGCAGGGGACACAGTGAGAGCATCTCCATGTTACACTGAGAATCTTACAGCATTCATTTATAAATATAGTCTATAGTTTCATGCAGCTTCTTCCAGAAAGCTGCCGGTACAGCTCAAGAAGACAGCGGGCACCGGATTGCGCTCAGCCCGGCACAGGGCGGACACAGAGGCTAGTTAGCACCTGACTCCTTACCTTCAGTGCGGAGCCCGGCAGCCTCTGCTGGGGGGCGGGAGGGACGGACACTCAGCGGCAGGGGCCTACAGCTGTGACCCTTCGGAGGTGTTCGGGAAAGCGGGCTGAAATGGAGACTTCGACACGTATTCACCGCTCGGACTTCTGTCTGTATTACGCAGACCCGGACCGGACAGTTTACTTCCTGATTGGAGAGCGACGTGCGTTCCACGCTGGCAGCTGCTACGTCACGCTCTGTCAGACAACCACCCAATCAGGTGGCAGCTGATGATGAGGAAGGATCTTTTTTGATGAATGATTTATTTATATAGAGAGGCGAAGTCCCGCCCTTCTACTTCCGCCCCATGGGACCTTATTTCGGAAAAATTATGCATTGAAGTCAATGGGGAGAGAAAGATTATCTTTCGATCCCGTTTGAATTGTGCCACAAATTACACATATGATGTTTGTCAATCTTAAATAATAATTTCCATGTTAAAAAAGTCACAGTTTGTCGTAAAACTGTTGAAATATAAGACTATGAAAAATACGCAACTAGAAAGACTATAAATCCCAGAATCCCGGTCCTGCATGCTGGCTCTTACGGAACCGACTAACTCCCCTTGTGTGTATGTACAGCTCTCAACATGCCCAGACTTGTAGTGATTTTCACCTCTTTTAATACTTTTCGCCTCATTCTGAAAGAAAGAAGTGAAATGTGCCAACGTGACGGCCGTCTTGGTGTGTGGTGCGAGACGGGAGATGTAGTTCATTGAGCGGTTTCACACAAAAAATGTGTTTTTTTTTACTTGCAAAATTATCTTTTAAATTGACAAACATCTTATGTGTAATTCGTGGCACAATTCAAACGGGATCGAAAGATAATCTTTCTCTCTCCATTGACTTCAATACATATTTTTCCCGAAATAAGGTCCCATGGGTCGGAAGTAGATGGGCGGGACTTCGCCTCTCTATTGAATACAACCTGCAAATGTACTACTGCAATGAAATGCTAAATATATTTTCAAAGTGTTTAGAGACAAGTAAACAATGCTCTACCACTCTCTGGAGAGAAGAGTTGAGTTTCATCAGGGCTGGATAACCTCAGCTGCAGATTCATAACCTGATATTGTGTGTGTGCTCCTTGAGCTCCTGGAACTTCTTTAAAAAACTGTGTTTTTTCCTATATGATTTTATCTATAAAAAACAATATTACAAATTACACATTTGGCTCTTTACAATCTGTATAGCATACAATATCCTCTTTCCTTCACCTTGCTCTGCATTAGAAGAACATCTTAGAGATCCCCCATACAGACATGCAGTATATGGTGTATGCAGTGACGAGTAGAGATGGGTGAGTCCTGATTCATCCGGATCATTAACCCGGATCCTAGTAATGAGCTGGTCGTGACGAGTCTCCCCTCTCGATTAACCCGAGCCCTTTGAGTCCCACACCTGGTGACGTACAAATTAAAACTATAAATTGTGTCACTCGCTACTCTCCTTATAACATGTAAAATCACATTACAACGTACCCCAGTCCATCTGCCTTTAGCAAGTAGGATAGCTGCCAGAAGTTATCATTTGGCTCAGGGGAGTGGACGCGGATCAGTGAAACTTCCTGCAGACTTGTGCGGACTCAGAGCCGTAACCGTAGCAGATCCAGAGATCCAGAGATCCAGAGATCCAGGCAGACTCCTCATGCACGAGTCAACAGCAGACTCAGATTCGCAAATCCTGACTCACTGAATCAAGGGAACTTCCTTCACTTCCTGCAGACTCGTGGGGACTCAGGGCCGTAACCGTATAGCAGATCCAGAGATCCAGACTTGTCATGCACGAGCATAGCCGCGGGAACTGGGAAGTCATTTTACTTAGGGGGTGCGGACTAAAGTGGGGACAGATTTCAACAACAGTAACATGAAGTTTTTCAAATGTACACCATTCGCAGCCCCGCCTCCAACACCCCTACTTCCCGCGGCTATTGTGCACGAGTCAACAGCAGACTCAGCGATTCGCAAATCCTGACTCACTGTGCAAAACATAAGAGACTTGTGCGGACTCAGAGCCGTAACCGTATAGCAGCAGATCCAGAGATCCAGCAGACTCAACAGCAGACTCAGATTCGCCAAATCGCCAAAAAATAACCCTTTTTTTTGTGATCAACATTTTGTATTAAAGCAAAATACACTGTGTAGCGGAGGTTAATGTAATGTTAGTTTAATATGCTCGTGAAATGCAACAACTTTTCGGTTTCACTGGTAGGATTTCTACGCTCTTGGTGATGCTGACTCATATGACTCGTATGATCCGGATCTCTTCAATGACTGACTCAGAAGACTCAGAGTCCGTAAAAGGATCCGGAGTTGCCATCTCTAATGGCGAGCCGTGACTTTTATACCTAGGCCCTCTGACCCCCACCCCTTCCCTCGAAAAAAAAAAAAAAAAAAGCGTTATTACGTCACAGCGTATACTTCAGCGAAATATCAAAACAACGGCCCGGGGTGCAAAACGCATCAATGAAAGCGATCCTCTACCATACAAAACAACACCTGTAAATAACCCAATTTGTGTTCTTTGAAATTGAAAAGGATATTGACCCTGGCGGCGACTGGCTTAGGCCGTCTTCGGCGTGGTCCGGCCCCAGGCACTGGAAGCACAGGCGGTGCGGATCAGCCCCCGCGATCAGGCCAGGGCATGTCGGGCAGGTCCGGTGCACAAGGAGTGGTGAGTCCACTTTCTTCTCTTTCTCTATTCACTTCTTAGCTCAGTGTTCACTTCCGCTCGAAGGCCTCCTATTATACGGTGAGATGCGCGCGCATATCTTCCCTCTAAATGGGTGGGCTTTATTTTCGCGGACTTTATGACAAGTGGGCTCCACTGATCCAATAATATCAGGCCTAGAAATAGGACTTTTTTAGCTTATTTCTATATCTTTATAACACTCTTAGCAGCCTCAAACTGTCTTAACTGGCCTTAAACTTCTTATAGCAGCCTTAAACTGTCTGTATCAGCCTCAAACTGTCTGTATCAGCCTCAAACTGTCTATATCAGCCTCAAACGGTCTATTCTTAACACTTCTTTATAACATTAAAGAGTTTTTTCGCAGGTGCAGACGGTCAGGAGTGACCCGATCTGGCCACGTTTCCCGGCCGTCAGGTACCAGGAGGGGGCGGCGGCGAACCCGAGGACCCTGAAGGGTCCGGTGGCCACATTTGTTCCCCTCACCAAGGTGGAGGGGTTCACAGATGCTGGTTTCCCAGCCACCCCTTCTCTGGAGCCGAGCCTGACGGCGTTTTTTGAGGTAAGACAGGCCAACATGATAGCCGGACGGTGCCCTACGTTGACCGCCCCCAGAGACCAGTATGTCGCCCGCCAGGCCGACCGGGTGCACCCATGTGCCTTTCAGGCGGTGGTGGTGGCGGCGAATAACATCGCGCTGCTCTCAAACTCGGTGGTGATGCTGGTAGAGCGGTCCACCACCTTGGCCGCTGACGAGGCAGAGGAGATCAGCAAGCCCCGGAGCGCACGGGAGCGTCCTGGTTTCCTCGTTTTAGACTCAGACCTGTGTCACACACACTGGCGGGTCACGCGCACTGGCACCTCAGTGGGATTTGGCTTTGGTGTTACGCACACTAAGCAAAGTCCCATTTGAACCTTTAGATCAGGTTCCCCTTAAACTGTTATCAGCCAAAGTAGTATTACTTTTGGCTCTGCTCTCTCTGTGGCTCCGTCATGCCTCCGGATCCAAGGAGATGGCAGTTCAGCTGTTTTACGCCCTAACCCAGCTTTTATGCCAAAGGTCATCATGAGCTCTTTTAGATCAAGAGTGATCACCTTGGATGGCTTCTTTCCTCCCCCTCACAGGTCGGGGGAGGAAGCCACATTGCACTGCTGCATCTTGGTCTTCTCCCTGTTCATTTAATACATTTTATTTGAGGGATGTCTCCCTTTCCTCTCTGACACACCCTGTACTGAGTGTCCTGTCAGAGTGAGTGACGTCAGGGACCCAGCTGTGCGCCTCTCTCCTGCCTCTCGGCACGCGGAGAGCGGCCCTTTTTCCCTCTTGTGAGAGGGATGTTTCCTTTTTTCCTCTGACACACTCTGTACGGAGTGTCTTGTCAGAGTGAGTGATGTCAGGGATCCAGCTGTGCGCTCTCCTGCCTGTCTACACGCAGAGAGCTGCCCTTGTTCCCCCCTTTTTGTTTATCGCTGGACAAAGTGTGACCTTAGTCTCTACTTTTTCACAGCGGCAGGTTTGTATTGTTCCCAGCCTTCGTCCCCTCATGGAAAATATTCATGTTATGCTATATTCCAGGGACTGTGATGCGCCATTCGCATGGCGCAATAGGCATGGGTTATTATCTGAGCAGGTGTGTCTGTGCTTCTTGTACCGGGGCGACCCAGTGGGGAGCAGACTACATCTTGCTTCGCCCTTAACCCAATAGCGATAGCCTTAGAGGGCGAAGCCATATATGAAATAGAACTGAAGTTACCTACTGTAACTCCAGCTTCTATTACCCCTTTCACACCAACGCGGTTCCAGGGCCGGTTCGGAGCTGGAGCTTGAAAAGCACCGGTTTTTCCTGCTCACACCGCAGCGGAGCCGCCTCTAAGCTCCGGAATCCGGTTCGTTTCGAGCACCAAAAAGTTGTCTGTCTGGAAGCAAGAACCGCATACGTCACGCTTACGTCGGAGGGGGTCGAGATTAACCTGAGCTAACAGTTAAGGCGAGTACGGCAAATAAAAGTTGTAACAAGCAGTAGTGCTGAGCAAAGTGACTAGAACGCAACCACACACTTGTAAAAACAAAACACGCTTTATAAAGTCAGGCAACACTAACCAGGCTTCTTGTGATTCTGTTTATTTGTACCTTACTTTGACCATCCGTTCGCTGTTATTGATCATTGTGGAGAGCAGGCAGACGTTTTGTTTTGTATTATAGCATGCTATCGGATGGAATCAATACATGGGCTGCACAGGTTGTCATGTCCGACTATCACAAGTAGAATCATAATGAAAAATACGCCGGTAAAATGTGCCTGTAGAAAACGGCTTATGCCACAATAGGATAGCAACAAGTAGTCAGTTTAACTTCGGTTGCTATGCTAACATCACCCATTTTATATCAGAGACACTTTCATAACAGCGTTGTGATGCCAAACAGCGTCAATTCAGACTGACACACATTCACTTATGGGGAATTGGGGATATGTATCAGCTGCTTGTGTGACAGTCAGACAGTGAATACTTTACATCGGCCGCTGCCGTGTGAGCTAACCCGGAGCTAACGGGAGAATAACTCTGGTGGAAGAGCAACCAGTACTGCAGCGGTCGGTAAATGCCGCTGAAACACATTAATAAACAATGAACCACGGCACTCTGGAGAAAAGTACAAGGGTTGAGAAGTAGTTATTTAATTTAATCTGGCTTCGTATGATTAAAAGCAACACGATCATCGACCCGACGCAGTCCCCCATTGTTGTTGTTGTAGTGAGCGCCGTAAGCGACGTAAACTGTGACGTCATGACGCAGCAGCGGCAGCACCAGTCGGGCTCTGAGTGGTGTGAACAGAGCGGGAGCTGAACCGAAGAACCGGTTCTGAACCAGAAAAGCTCTAGCACGGAGCTAGAACGGGAAAAGCCTTGGTGTGAAAGGGGTATATGAGTATTGGCGTAGCCCTCTAAATTCTGGGCCCCACTGGCTCCACGAATAGCTGAAGACAAGTTGTTTTGTGTGGGAGCAGATTGTCGGGCCTCCTTCCTATTTATACCGGAAGGGAGTCCGAGGGTGGGGCCCACCTTGCGGGTGGGCGTGGACTACAAGTGTTTCAGTGCTGCGCGGGTGTGCAGGGGGATTACCCAATAGCGATAGCCTTAGAGGGCTACGCCAATACTCATAGAAGCTGGAGTTACAGTAGGTAACTTCAGTTCTACTGTGTGTGTCTCTCTCTCTCCCCCCCCTGCCTGCTGGTCTGCTCTACACGGCTGGGAGCAATCTCCAATCAACCACACCTGCAACCTGCTCATCAGCCACACTATGAAAGCCTGCAGCCTGCACTCATTCCCTGTCGGATTGTTGCACGTTATCCTACTCTAAAATAATAACATTCTGGCAACATAAAAAAATCTAACTTGCAGCTGAAAACGTTTTAAGAATGTTTTTAGAGAACATTATCCTACCTTTCAGAAGAACATTCTGGGAACTGAAGTAAACAGATATGGTTCTAAACTGTATTGAAGTAAACATGTATTATTTTGAATTGTATTTTAGTGAACATGTATTGTTTGAACTGTTTTAAGTAATCACATATATAGATATTGTATTCTCACTTACAACTCACTGACCCAGAGATCCTGTTACACACACATACACCTTCTTCCACTAGCACACACAAACATATTCTTTTCAAGGTTCTTTCTGGACATCATTATATCTGTGCACAATGTTTAATTGTCTGAGAAAGAATAGTTTATGTGAAAACTTGTTGGGAAAATAAACAAAAAGTGAATACCGGTGCACATACTTTTTCCCAGAGCTCTGATTCGCTGTATTGGACCCGACCAGAAGTGAATCCAACCAGTAAAAACACCTGGGGGAGTGAGCAGCTCACACAGCTCCTCCCCACGGACTCTCTGATTCGCTTCGGAGTAAAAATGGGAAAGAAGAAGTCAACACATCTCCGCCCCAAAATATGGATATGAATACTGTTGTTTTTGTATGTAAAAATGCTTCTTGTTTGCTGACGCTGGTCTCGAGACCTGTATACCGCATCACAAACCTGAAGTCTGTGCTTTTTGTTTGTTGACTCGCTGGTCAGTCTACCTGTATACCGCATCACAAGCCTGAAGTCCGGAGTACTCTGTAAAACTTGTATACGTGTTTTGTTTCTTACCAGTAAACTCAGATTATTATATTTAATTCCGGTGTTTTCAATTCCTTTCTTTATTAAATAGAATCAGCCTCATCTAACGAACGGTGCGTAGCGGAGGGGGGGGCTTTCAGCCACCACCTAGGTGTTTTGCTACCAACAAATGGTGACCTGCGACGTGATGAGTGCTGATCTCTAGAAAGGAACACCGAGAGCCAGCGGACGGAATTCAGTCCAGGGGAGGACACCGAGATACCGTTGACAACTAAACCAATCGCGCGATATACAAAAGGTGAGCAGACACCTGTTTTGACTATCAAAAATCTGTGATTGATTATACTACAAAATGTTAGAGTTGTCAGCGGCGTTATCAGTGTTCTTAGTCACGGTAGGAAATACAATACATATTCTAGTTGGGAATAGTAGGATAGTGCTTAGAGTCAGGTAGTTCATTCCTGTACCTAACGCACAAAGTGTTTGTAAGAGGCGGGTAGTTCAGTCCCGTCCTTCACTCACTAAAAACGAAGACTGCAAGTTTGTAAAAAACAGATGGGTTAAATTCCCTGTAGATCATGATAAGATTGATTAATACGGTTACCCTCGTAGTGCTTTAAATGTATAAAATTGCTGTAATTGTTATATTGCGGGTGATACAAGAGGAGAGAGACGCGACCTCCAACTAACTATTTGGAACGACCGAATCTTATCACAACTCTTGCTGTGGGGTTAATCAGGCTCATTAAACCTGACGATAAAGAGATTTTGTTGACTGGGTTCCGACTCCTTGCCTGAAGCCGCAATCGCCGTAAGGGGGTTGTAGAAGTTTGCTTCAGGAAGTCACGCTATCTGTTGAAATATACATCGTAATAAAAATCTGCCTGACTGTATGGGGATAAAATGTGTGTAAAACTGCAAACATAATTTAAGAACACCACTCTGTACACAGTACATACTTAGAAAATAAGTAGTACACAGAGATAGAATTGTACAGATAGTACAAAGTCTGTATAAGGGAATAGACTCTGTGTGATTTTTTAAGTCAAATCTGTGTAATAATTGAGAGAAAAGCATAGAAGTAGAGCTGTGCAGGCAAGTTTGCAGAACAGAAGACAGAGAGGAGAAGCTCATTCGTGGTCAGCTGCTGCCCTCTGGTAATGAACAGGGAGTGTTACAATATTCTGAATTAGTATCACACTGGAAAATTTAGAATTAAGGACAGGGCATTAAAATAAATACAATAAGGACGTTAAGAGTAAAGACAAGAATTGTCCAGTATATTAAATAAATACAAACGGACACATATCAACATAGTCAGATAATATAAACGAGGTCAATCATGGAAGGAGATTTTGAAAAAAATGAAATAGGAGCTCCAATTTCCGGAAGCTTCCGCGAGCAATGGGAACAGACGGAGAAATTGATTTTCAGTGGAATCAAACAGAGAGACAAGAAAAAGGCTGGGGCAGATCTGAGATTCCTAAAAAATAAAATGATGGAGGAGGACAGAGTGGAAAACAGAACCTCCATGCACGAGACATGCAGCAGGTACAGCACGTATCTTAAACAAGATTTCACACATTGTGATGAGCCACCCTTTGACAGTACTGACAAAACATAGCATTGTTTCTTTTGTGAACTCAAGTGCATTCACAATGACTTCCACAAGACAGACCAGGTTAGAGAAAACTCTGACATGAGCACACATCACCTACACACATGAGGGAGTTAACAGCGCAGACACCATTGTTAACGGAGAACCCCATAGGTGTGAGGAAAGAATCATCCAGGATGTGAAGCTAAGAATAGATCTCAGAGACGAGCCTATG
>CALSBW010025047.1:0-21768 GCA_943590975.1 Lindbergichthys nudifrons
TGTTTATGTTTTGTCTGTTAATTTGGTTGTTGTATTGGTTAGCATGTTGCTAATGGGGCTAATGTTTATATTCACTCCACGAAAGGTGTGTCAGAAGAGCTGCCATTGGGATAATAAATCGCTACTCAGCGTCTCCACCGCAATCCGATCGACTGTGTCCTGTTTTGCTCCCCTCTGCATAACATCCCATCACCAATAATAAACACAACGCAGAGTCCCAGGGTGTACAGAGAGGCTACGGGACATTTGGGTTACATGTACAATGAAAGAATACAATAAAAATAAATAAGTGAATACAAATAATACATTATTATATGAATGTTATATTTTTCAGTGTACCGATGAGCTGATGAGGCTGGTGTTTGAAGAAGTCTTTGAGGACCCAACACCCTTTGTGGACGAGATGAATAAAATCCCCATCCCAAAGGACCTGTCCACTCAATT
Organism: Lindbergichthys nudifrons; assembly: GCA_943590975.1. Lineage (NCBI taxonomy): Eukaryota > Metazoa > Chordata > Actinopteri > Perciformes > Nototheniidae > Lindbergichthys > Lindbergichthys nudifrons. The sequence continues at coordinate 445 of CALSBW010025047.1, forward strand.
TGACTGGCCCTCAAAGGAGGAAGTGGTTGCCCGCCATGTCTCCCGTTTCAGTCAAGGGGAGGTCGGAAGCCAACATACTGTCCAGCCAGATCAGGAACTCCTGGCGTATCTGGCGGACAACACATGACGGGATGACCACTCTGATGCCTCGTCCTAAGAAGCCCCAGCACCAGCTTACAAAGCTGCGATAGGCAAGATGCCGAAAACGCCTATAAGAGGAGGAATGGATGATAAGATATATGTGCTGTCCTGTTTTTCACCCTTAACCCTCTGGCTGCTTGAACAACTGAATTTCCCCACAGGGATTAATAAAGGTCCATCTTATCTTATACAGTGTATATACAGGACTGTCTCAGAAAATTAGAATATTGTGATAAAGTTCTTTATTTTCTGTAATGCAATTAAAAAAACAAAAATGTCATACATTCTGGATTCATTACAAATCAACTGAAATATTGCAAGCCTTTTATTATTTGAATATTGCTGATTATGGCATACAGCTTAAGAAAACTCAAAAATCCTATCTCTAAATATTAGAATATCATGAAAAAGTATACTAGTAGGGTGTTCAACGAATCACTTGAATCGTCTAATTAACTCGAAACACCTGCAAGGGTTTCCTGAGCCTTGAAAAACACTCAGCTTGGTTCAGTAAACTAAATCACAAGTATGGGGAAGACTGCTGATCTGACTGCTGTCCAGAGGACCGTCATTGACACCCTCCATCAGAAGGGTAAGACACAAAAAGAAATTTCTCAAAGAGCAAGCTGTTCACAGAGTGCAGTTTCAAAGCACATCCACAAAAAGTCTGTTGGAAGGGGGAAATGTGGCAGGAAACGCTGCACAACCAAGAGAGATGACCGCAGCCTTAACAGCATTGTGAAGAAGAGTCGCTTCCAGAATTTGGGGGAGCTTCAAAGACAGTGGACTGAAGCTGGAGTCCAGGTATCAAAAGTCACTGTTCACAGGCGTGTCCGGGAAATGGGCTACAATAGCCGTATTCCCATGGTCAAGCCACTTCTGAACTCAAGACAACGGAAGAGGCGTCTGACTTGGGCTAAGGAAAAGAAGCACTGGACAGTTGCACAGTGGTCCAAAGTCCTCTTTTCAGACGAAAGCAAGTTTTGTATTTCATTTGGAAGTCAAGGCGCCAGAGTCTGGAGAAAGGCTGGAGAGGAGCAAAATCCAAGTTGCTTGAAATCCAGTGTGAAGTTCCCACAGTCAGCGATGGTTTGGGGAGCCATGTCAGCTGCTGGTGTTGGTCCACTGTGTTTCATCAAGCCCAGAGTAAATGCAGCTGTGTACCAAGAGATTTTAGAGCACTACATGCTTCCGTCTGCTGAAAAGCTCTATGGAGATGAGGAATTCATTTTCCAGCATGATCTGGCACCTGCCCACAGTGCCAAAACCACCAGTAACTGGTGTACTGACCATGGCATTACTGTCCTCGATTGGCCTGCAAATTCCCCTGACCTGAACCCCATAGAGAATATGTGGGGTATTGTGAAGAAGAAGCTGAAAGACACCAGACCCAACAATGCTAATGAGCTAAAGGCCGCTATTGAAGCATCCTGGGCATCCATAACACCTCAGCAATGCCACAGGCTGATTGCCTCCATGCCACGCCGCATTGATGCAGTAATCCGTGCAAAAGGATTCCCAACCAAGTACTGAGTGCATTAATGGACATTTTCAAATGTTTGATTGTGTTTTGCTGTTATAAATCTTTTTTTTTTACTTGGTCTGAGGAACTATTCTAATTTTTTGAGATAGGATTTTTGAGTTTTCTTAAGCTGTATGCCATAATCAGCAATATTAAAATAATAAAAGGCTTGCAATATTTCAGTTGATTTGTAATGAATCCAGAATGTATGACATTTTTGTTTTTTTAATTGCATTACAGAAAATAAAGAACTTTATCACAATATTCTAATTTTCTGAGACAGTCCTGTATGTATATTTACACATGATAATTTTGTACATTTCTAAAAATAAAGTTTGATGGAAATACTTGGTAGCCTTTCTTCCCTGAATTATTTGCTCCTATAACATATCTTTCATATATAGCAAACCATGATTTGATTTTTCATCAAATACGGTAGTAGTTTATTACAGGTAAAAATAACTTACTCTTCTTCCGTTCAACGCCTCAAAGGTCCATAATCAAATCTATAAATGTTATGGAGGTTCTGCAGGGTGTATGGATTGAGACAGTTTGGCTCTAGTCCGGGGTGGTCAACCATGCAATAGGTTCTGGGACTTGCTTCATTCGTGTTACAACCTATAGGAAGATAAGATATTTGTAACATAACACGTTTAGCAATTAAATCCAACTATGGCTAGGTTTACAAAATAAACATTCAATTACTATAGAATAAATAAAAGGGCATATAATAGTCTATTAACTTGACAAGTATGTATGGTGTATATAATGTTGTGTGCTACTGTTCGTGTTTTTGTTGTATCTGTCACCTTTCTAATTTCCCTGCAACAGACGTTTTCCACTTCGGTAGGCATGACGGCGCAGTTTCCACACGTGCACCTTAATAACAACAGTTGTAGGCACAGTTTGGTTAGTCAGCGGACAAACTTGTTACTGTGATGTAGATAAATGATGCAGTTCTAACATTACATCTGAAATGTAAGAGCTAGTCTAGTTTGGGAGGGTGGATCAGGTCCATCACGGTCCGTCTCACTTCCAGGATCGGACTCTGGTTCAAACATATACGGCTGTACTGACGCCATTGTAAGACTGATTTTCCGCTCAGAGAAAAAAACACGGTGTTAGACATGGGCGGAGCCTCTCTGGTGGTTGACTAATCAGAACAGAGTGGCCGAGCTGACCAATCGGAGCACACTGGGCTCACAGGGAGGGGGGGGGCAGGAGCTCCAACGAGCCGTTTATGACAGAGAGTGAAATTCAGTGCATACACGTCTTTTACAGAGATGCTGTATGAGAAACCAATGTGATTTGGGAACATTGCATAATTTAAATCTATTCTAGTAGACCTCAACAATGGAATTATGAACAGTGGAAATGGCCATGACATGGGCCCTTTAAATGTCTTTAAATAAGAAGGTGCCAATCTATTTAGCAGATCGGATATTTTACCGGGTAAATGAAAAGTTTGATGGGTTTGTGACACGTGGAAAAGCTGAGATCAGCGAAGTCAGTGGGATTTATTGTCTGCAGACTACAGCTTCATTATCCACAGTCAGGCTGCTAGCACTGCTTCAAATGTCTTGTAACCATCAACAGGACTACAGAACACAGCACAGATGCACTCAAACAATCATGAAAAAATTGTTAAGCTTGCTCTGCAACACAAAGCTCTTAATGAATCTTTAAACTAAACCTGCCATGGAATTTGTTCCTGCTTTGTGTTTTTAATCACCCTAACCTGTTCTGCTTTGATAAACATTTGCAACAATACTGATAATTAAAACTGCGGTCACAGAAGTGCGCGCAGTGATGAGCGGGCCCTCGCGTCCGTGCGCCTTTCGGGGAGGGCAGCCGAGTCCTCCGAAATGAGCCGTTTGTCATTTCTATGTCAACGAAGCACAGCTCTGCAAACTGTTCCCGTTGTGATAAGTTATTTAAGATGATCAAATGTGCATCAGACTTTCTGCCCTTTACCGTTTGTTTACTCACTCATCACATCTCCCCTGGATGTTAGGCTATTTATTTTTTTAATACAACTGCTTTCATTGTGACGCGATGTTTACAGTGAGAACAGCTGCTGAGGTCAGTGCAGAAAGCAGAACAGTGTGTATAATATATATTGCTCAATAATATATGTAACAGGCGTACATTTCACACTTTATTTGTATGCTTTAGGACAGGGGTTTTCAAAGTGTGGGAAGGTGAGCCTCCCCTCAGAGAACATAATCACAGCCGCGCCCCCCCTCCCAATTATTATTGCTATTATTATTGTTATAGTTGTTGTTGCTATAATGCAGGGGTATTCAATTGCATTTCAAAGAGGTCCAGTAAGAGAAAATGTCATAAAATGCTCTGTTTTCGCTACCTTTCTACCTTTGTGTGCATCCTTTCGCTCAGCCGAGCTAACTTAGAATGCAACACACACAGATCTGGTTAACACCCCCTCATTTACATATGACGCAAGCCTGCGTCCTTACGTAGAACATAATACTTCAGTGCCCCACAGTGGTACAATAATAATACTACATCCCTACAGTACATAATAGACATAATCTCGCTCTATATATATATATATATATATATAACAACTGAAGATATATGCAAACATTTCCCTTAACAAAACACATTTTAAAACATTTTTAACATCATGGATACATCCTATGCTCCCGGCAACACACTGAACGCCAACTTTGCCTCCTTATTACACTCACCCCTACTTCAGTGGGAACAATGAGTCTGCGTCTTTGATGCGCACAGGCAGGTGATGCGGGGATGCAATGGAGACAGAAACAAACGCAGATCATCCTCTGGCTGCAGCCTTGACCGGTACTTGTTTTTGATCAATGTCAATGCGGAAAATCCGCACTCACACAGGTAGGTGGAGGTGAAGGGAATGAGCACTTGAACAGCCTTTTTGGCGAGGTCGGGGAACTCGGTCTCCACAGACAGCCAAAAGTGAGCAAGTGACACTTTACTCATCTTTTGTCTCAAGTCCATATTCGAGTTCAGCTCGAGTACAGCCTCTTCCTCTTGCATGGTCCATCACGGGGTGTCACTGGGAAAGAGAATATATTTCTCACCCACTCTCCAAATTGCTCACGCAACCCCTTCAAATGCGCAATGACCACCTGTTGTATGGAGTCCAGTTGCAGTCCTGCCCTCCCCACAACATCTGCCAACGTTGGGAACATTTCCACCGAGCCCCGTTCAACATGAGAACACCACAGGTCCAACTTTTTCCTGAATGCAGAGACCTGATCGTATGCCAAAAAGACATTGCACTCTTTGCCCCGCAGAGAGGTGTTCAACAGGTTTATCCGGTCAAAGATATCGGACAGATAGGCCAACATTGCAACCCAGTTCATGTCCTCCATGTGCTTGACCAGTGGGGAGTTGATTTCGGCGAGGAAGAGGAGAACTTCCTCGCGCAAATCACACAAGCGAGTGAGGACCTTGCCCCGGGACAGCCACCGGACCTCGGAGTGCAGCAGCAGCTGGTGGAAGTGAGCGCCCATCTCATTGCAGAGGATGGAGAAGAGACGGGCATTCATGGCACGTGATTTAATTAAGTTGACCATTTTTACTGCCTCATCCAAGACCACACGCAGCTCTTTGGGCATCCTCTTGGTCACCAAGGCCTGGCGATGGATGATACAGTGGTTCCATACAGCGGCGGGGGCAACATCTTGCACCTTTTTTACCAGACCGCTGTGGCGACCTGTCATTGCTCTTGCGCCATCCGTACATATTCCACAACAGCGGCCCCAATCAATTTGATTCTGCTGCATGAAACCATTCAAAGCCTTGAAGATTTCTTCTGCTGTAGTGCAAGCTGGCAGAGGGTGACAAAATAAAAACTCCTCCTGGACACCGAGCTCTTTAATATAGCGCACATATGCCATTAGCTGAGCACAGTGAGCGACGTCGGTAGACTCGTCCAGCTGAATGGAGAAAAAAGGGCTCTCGCGAATACCATCCAGCACCTGTTCCTTCACATCAGATGCCATGTCCAAGATGCGGCGCTGGATGGTATTGTCAGACATTGGGATCGCATCTAGCTTGGCAGCAGCAGCTTCTCCCATCATTACCGAAACCATATCTTTAGCAGCAGGGAGGAGTAACTTTTCACCAATGTTGTGAGGTTTACCTGCCTTAGCTATCCGTAACGCCACTCGGTATGATGCTTCGGTTGCCTTTGTATTCACAGTGCTAAATGTGTCAATTACATTTTTGCAATTCCTTGAGCTTACGGTCAAAAAACTCCTGTGGCTTGGTCACCAAACATGAGTGTTTCATCTCAATATGACGCCGGAGTTTACATGGTCTCATACTGTCATTAGCTAGCACCTCGTTGCAAATAACACACTGTAGCAGTGGAGTGTCATAAAATCAAATCAAATCAAATCAGGTTTTATTTATATAGCGCATTTAAAAGCGATTTTTGGTCGAGCCAAAGTGCTGTACATGTAATAAAAACACATTACTACAATCACAATAAACGACAATAAATTACAACAGATATATATAAAAAAAAAAAAATTAAATTAAAAACACAAGGAAAAGTCAGGAGTCGTGCTCCGCTCTAACTAGAAAGCCAGAGAGAAGAAGTGTGTTTTTAGAGTGGATTTAAAAACCCCTAGGGTCTGGGCCGACCTCACATGGAGGGGCAGAGTGTTCCAGAGCCTGGGGCCAGCTGCTGCGAAGGCTCGGTGCCCTCGGGTTTTAAGCCTGGTCTTGGGCACTACCAGCAGCAGCTGGTCAGCAGACCTTAAAGCTCTGGCTGGGGTGTAGCGCTGGAGGAGTTCAGCTATATAGGCCGGAGCCAGCCCATTTAGTGCTTTAAAAACAAATAAAAGGATTTTAAAATCAATTCTGAACCGAACTGGAAGCCAGTGTAGTGAGGCCAGAATAGGGGTGATGTGGTCACGCTTTTTGTGGCCGTCCATCAACTGCTGTAGTGAGTGTTTGACATTTGCTTTGAGAGGGAGATATATCTGTACATCGTCGGCGTAGCAGTGGAAGGGAATATTATGTTTTGTGAGAATTGAACCTAGGGGCAGTATGTACAGTAGAAAAAGGATGGGGCCCAGAATCGAGCCTTGGGGAACCCCACAGGTAAGAGGGGCTTTGGCAGAGGAGAAGGCACCTAGCTGTACCGAGAAGCTACGGTCTGTCAGGTAGGACCTGAACCATGCAAGGGCAGAGCCTGTGATGCCAGCGGACTGTTCAAGCCATGACAGCAGGATGCTATGGTCCACAGTGTCAAAGGCAGCTGTCAGGTCTAACAGCACCAAGACAGCTGGGCTACCTGAGTCGGCGGCTAGGAGCAGATCATTAAAAACTCTTAAAAGGGCTGTTTCAGTGCTGTGCATGGGTTTGAAGCCAGACTGAAACTTCAGGACCGGTCCATGAAAATCCTAGCTTAAAATAATCATTGTCACACTTCCTCCGTTTTCTGACAGACGCCGTCTCCTCTCTCACTTTAGGTAACTTCACTACAAATCTATCCATATTTTGCCACTCGCATACATTTAGCTGAAGTTAACTAGGTAGATTTCACTATTTCTCTTTATTTTTTTCTGGCGGCCGCGCCTCCCTTGAAGCTCTCTGGCGCCCCCCAGGGGAAGCGCGCCTCACACTTTGAAAACCGCTGCTTTAGGAGATATCTACAAATAAACCATATGAAACCATATAGTGCTTCACATAATAAAATATACAAGGGCTGTAGCCTGATTTTTATTAAATGCTTTATATGTGTGTGTGTTGTACAGTGAGTAGGTGTGTGTTGTGGAGTGTATAGGTGTCTGTTGTAATGAATATGCCACCAGCAAAGGGCGTTGTTGGACTAACAGTAGGTGTGTGTGTGTGTGTGTGTGTGTGTGTGTGTGTGTGTGTGTGTGTGTCTGTTTGTGTGTGAGAGTTGATGTGCCAGGCAGACAGGCAGGTCTCAGTAGCTTATCTGACATATAAATTGTCAAAAATTGTGTATTCGCTGTTAGCTTACGAACTCCACGATTGAGCTATCAAAAATGTGCTCCACAATGTAGCATAATATTGGATAGGGGCTGAACTTGTCCTGGATTGGAATTTTTTCGATCATTTCCATAGGAGGAGTTTGCAAAGATGTGCTTAAAATGCATGAAAAACGCACATTTTTGAAAATGGCCGACTTCCTTGGGGGCGGGGCTAATGGAAGGCAATTTGAAATATGTGTGCAATCATAATAGCAATGTGTATACAGCGTTTCGTGAATATCGGAAAAACTATATGCGAGTAGTTTGGAGTAATTTGCGACATGTAAATCGTCAAAAATGGTGTATTCGCTGTTAGCTTACGACCTCCACGATTGATTTATCAAAATTTGGCTTCACAATTTAGCATCATATTGGATAGGGGCTGAACTTGTCCTGGATTGGAATTTTTCCGATCATTCCCCTAGAAGGAGCAAAAATGTCCATGCATGAAAAACGCACATTTTTGAAAATAGCCGAGTTTGTCAGGGGCGGCGCTAATGGAAGCTAATTAGAAATATGTCCGCAATTCCATGAGGAATGTCTGTGCCACACAATAGGGGGCGCTAGTGAGCAGTTCTTTTGAAAAATTACGTTTTTTTTTTACATTCTCGAAAAGGTCGTGGGCTGTGACGTGTGTCCCAAGTTTTGCGTCCGAAGCTCATTTTATGCTATCGCAATTTAAAAAAAATGTATAGGCCACGCCCACATTCTGCATTTCTTGCGACACTTTAAATCTCAGTTCGTAGTCACCCCCCTAAGTATGTGAGTAAAAAAAATGCGTCCATCCGTTCTTGAGTTATAAATTGGTGGTGTTTTTGGCGCCCCCTATAGTCCAAAATGAAAATGCTTTGGTGTGCCTATTCCCCAAGACAGACTGAACCTGTTGATGAGTTATGAGCATTTCTTTCTAAGCCCCGCCTTTTTGCGAGTACGTTTTGATTCATGGCGGCAATATTAATCGTCTGAACATGCTCATTTTCTACGGTAATGTGTCTGACCCTCCACCGATGCTGTATACGAAGTTTGGTGTTGAAAAACTCAAAATTTAAATTTAAAGGGGACCTATCATGCAAAATGCACTTTTGTTTCATTTAATTTCATTTGAAACCTTTATTTAACCAGATTGGTCCCATTGAGATCATAGATCTCTTTTTCAAGGGAGACCTGCAGCATGTTTGTACGTCTTTTATACATGAATATGTGTCCATGGTGTGTCAGGGAACTCACCAAGTGTCAGAAAACACAACCCTCTCTTTTCCTCCATACCCAAATCTCTAAAAACGGGGCTACAACGGAGCTGATACAGACTGATACAGATTTGAAATTGTTCTGACGTCAGAAACAGGGAGCTCCGCCTATATGGGCAACTCTCCACCTATCAGGGAAATGAGAGGTTGCCGTGGCATGGTAACAGCATGGTAACAGCAGCATGGTAATAGCATGGTAATAGCATGGTAACATGACGCTCGTGCCTCGCCCCCCTCCTTTGCAGGGGGGCGTGGTCAGCTGCAGCTCATTTGCCACAGAATCACCCCTTGCATAAACAGGGCTGGAATACAGCAAATAGAGCGAAATGAGGCATGGCTAAAATGCATGATCTGTATTTTGAAAAAAAAACTTCACAGACATGTTTTATATAGGTATGGCCCTACAATATATTTTTCAAATATAGCATGATAGGTCCACTTTAAGTTAACATTTCACTGTTTTGAAAATTATGCTGATTAAGCGGAGCTTAGGGTTCCAAGAGGATTATTTGTAGAGCAGGTCCACCCGGATATGTGTGCAAAATGTCAGGTCATTCGGAGTTACAGTGCGACTATGTAATTTTTTCCAAAATGATTTACATATAGGTGGCGCTAGCCAGCATGTTGGACAATTTGACTCCAGAATGTTGCAATTTTTACCGGTCCTGGCATCCGTGCAAAATTATACAACTTTTGGAGCGTCCTAAAGCCCTCAAAAACAGGAAACATGGTGACTAATAAGAATAATACTTAGGATAACAATAGGTTCCTCGCACTTCGTGCTAGGACGCCGTTGGGTCCTAGCGCTCCGTGCTCGGGCCCTAATGATAATGCTGTCTGATCATCTGCCAGGGGACTATGGGCAAATCAGGTAAATGTACTTGGGTGTATCAAATCAGGGAATTAGCTGATTGATCATTTATTCAGTGGCAATGGTTAGGCTTGCTTCACTCCTTTGTGTCCATTGTGAGTGTTGGCATGTTTGATTAATTTGCTACTGGTCCTTGTCCTATACAAAAGTGTAATGAATTCTGTGAAGGGCTGTGATCGATCATTCCATGTACTGTACCTTGTGCTTAACTGATGTGCTGCTTTGTTTTTTTGTGTTTCCCATTCTGTTTATGACTACGCCTATGTTTGTGCATGTTTTTTGTGTCACCCTGCACTCTCCAATCCTGGCTCGGTGATATAAAGTGGTTGGAAATGAACTGAGTCCATTAACACCTTCTCTCTAAAGGTTATCCGGTGCTGACTCAGGTTCTGGGAAGGAGGAAGCGTTTCCTGAAGGACAGACCACGGCTGATGAAGTTTCCCTATGCAACCCCCAACCCCTGGAGTGAGGGATTGTGGGATTGTCACTTCAACCCCACCCCTGCCCCCTCACAAAGGAACCTGAACAGCATAGGGGAATAAAATGCTGATCTAAGAAAATCAGGAGGAAACCACTTAGGGGTCAAGGAGAAGAGAAGCGCAAAGAGAGAGGAATACCGTTTTAACTCAACTACAGGACTTTTTATTAGAGAAAGAGGGCCAAAGGAGATAGTGAGTTATAAAATAAGGTGGAGAGAGGGTAAAATGAGTTGTGAGGAGCAAAAAATAAGACAAAAATAGCTAGGAAGAAAGATGAGTGTGAAGAAGATAACCCAGAGAGTAGAAGAGATAGAGAGTGATGTGTGTGAGCAAGAAAGACTCTGATACGATCCCACTCTGTGACAGTTATTCAGTGATAAGAGGTGATAGCTAGGGTGTTAGATTGAAAGAGAGATTGATAAAGAAAGAGAAAAATAGAAAGAGAGATACTCAGATTAAAAGGAGAGGATGGTGACATCACTTAGGAGATGAAAACGTCCAAAGAATAGCATGCCCTTCAATCTGTACACACACACACACACACACACACACACACACACACGTACTATCTCACAAAATTATCTATATTGTTCTACATTATCATTTACTTGCTATCGTTATACTTTAATCACATCTAATTTTGTCCCATACACTGTAAAAAAAATACAAGTTGACCTGTTCCACCCTGAGCCTGTTTTTCAGGTCTCAGGCTCGAAAATGACATTCCCAGAACAAATGACCATATCTTCCCTTCTAAAAGGGTTAAATTAATAATCTTTGTTCTCAAAGTAATGATAAACCTGTGAGTTGGATGTAGAAAAGTCAGAATCAATATAGATGTTTTTTATTTTAAAGAAAATTCAGATTGAACATAGTAAATTATAGTGTCCGTCCAAAAATTCTTTTTTTACTTATAGTGAAAACTACCCTTGGATGATGGGTTAGAAGACTAAAAGCTTTGGGAATCCAAAGTACAACATATAATAAGTACCCTGTATCAAGATTGATGCAAAACAAGTGAAATGTGACCTTTTTAGAGAGATTTAGCAAAAAAGAACACTTCTGGGGTCATTTGGGTGGATTTTCCATATCTCTGGCCCCCCTTGGTCGATTTTGATGAATGAAATCTCTTTATGACCGCTAAAACCAATGGAATCGAGGGAAAGTTCTATACACACCAAAACGTTAACAAATAAGGAGTGAGAGTGACGCGTGGCCAAAACCGGAAGCTGCATACTTTTTCTCCGATCTTTACATAAAAATGGAACTACGGATTATAAATCATTTTTTCAAAGCGACAGATACATTATTAACCTATGGATCAACCGATTCAGCCGCGTTTTTTCTCGTTTTAATGCCAATGAACACGTCTTTTGATCTGATTGACAGCTACGGTGAGACGATCTCCCGTAAAGGTACGTGTTGTGATGTCTGTGTTTGCTTCCCCTGTCGCGAGTTCGGATCGCTCAGTGATGATACTATACCTATATAATCTGTGGAGTCTCAGCTTTAATCGGATATATTGTATGTGCAGTTACGATAAGTAATAAGGGTATCTTTATCTTGAGTTCTGTGCTAAGTGCGTTAGCATTTTTTCACCTAGTGCTAATTCAGAGGCTTGGTGTTTTGTTTTGGTAAAAATTGTTCATATCTTCAGTTAGCTGAGATTCTTCCCGTTAATCTGGTGCTACACATTAATAGTTTCATAAATGTTAAGAAGCCCTACTGTGTCTCAGTTGAAACACAGTCTCTTAACATTTTGATTAGGGCCAGGAAAGTATGTAAAGTAATTTCAATTTACAATTAAGTTTAGCCAGGAAAGGATATCAAGTAATTTCAACTCTCAATTACGTTTCTCCAATTTAAAAAAACAAGTTCACAGGACTCTAAATAAAGCAAGTAAACCATTCGGTGAACTTGTGTTTTTTAGTCAAATTAACAAATATTTTTGTTGCATCAACAACTTTTCTCAAATTCTCTCAACTCAACATTTATGAAACTATTAATGTGTAGCACCAGATTAACGGGAATAATCTCAGCTAACTGAAGATATGAACCATTTTTACCAAAACAAAACACAAGTCTCATAAGAAGCGTCTAAATGACCCCTGAGCGAAAAAATGCAAACTGACTTTGGCACACAATTCAAGATAAAGATACCCTTATTACTTATCGTAGCTGCACATACAATATATCCGATTAAAGCTGAGACTCCCCAGATTATTTAGGTATAGTATCATATTTAGGTATAGTATCATCACGGAGCGATCCGAACTTGCGACAGGGGAAGCAAACACAGACATCACAACACGTACCTTTACGGAGCATTTACGGGAGATCGTCTCACCGTAGCTGTCAATTAGGTCAAAAGACGTGTTCAATGGCATTAAAACGAAAATATGCTACAACTGTTGATCCATAGGTTAATAATGTACCTGTGCCTTTGAAAAAAATATTTATAATCCATAATTCCATTTTTATGTAAAAATCGGAGCAGAAAAGTTAGCTGCTAATGGTAGCCACCATGCAGCTTCCGGTTTTGGTTACGCGTCACTCTCACTCCTTATTTGTTAACGTTTTGGTGTGTATAGAACTTTCCCTCGATTCCATTGGCTCTAGCGGTTATAAAGAGATTTCATTCATCAAAATCAACCAAGGGGGGCCAGAGATAGGTCAAATCCACCCAAATGACCCCAGAAGTGTTTTTTTTTTGGCTAAATCTCTCTAAAAAGGTCAAATTTCACTTGTTTTGCATCCATCTTGATACAGGGTACTTATATGTTGTACTTTGGATTCCTAAAGCTTTTAGTCTACTAACCCATCATCCAAGGGTAGTTTTCACTATAAGTAAAAAAGAATTTTTGGACGGACACTATAATTTACAGTTTTTTACTATGTAAAATCTGAATTTTCTTTAAAATAAAAAACATCTATATTGATTCTGACTTTTCTACATCCAACTCACAGGTTTATCATTACTTTGAGAATAAAGATTATTAATGTAACCCTTATAGAAGGGAAGATATGGTCATTTGTTCTGGGAATGTCATTTTCGAGTCTGAGACCTGAAAAACAGGCTCAGGGCTTAAGAGGTTAAGTGTCTTAAACTTAGAATAATTAGTTCAATTGACAAACTGTGTAGTCAATAAAACACTGAATTAACTAACTACCCTAAGTCTCATCAACTTATTTGTTTAAGTTGTTTAAACTTGACTTTATGTTCAGTGAACATAGAAAGTTGTCTGTACTAGCAATCTTAAATTCAGACAACTTTTTTGAATTAACAATTGCTGTGGCTACCAAATCCAACATTTTCAAACCGGTGAAGTGAATTTCTGAAACAATTAACAATCAAAAACATACATTTATTAATAATGTAGTAATTTTGTTGAAAGTGCAGTAGCTCAAGGCGGAACATCAGCAGCACATTACTAATAGTACATCGAACTATGCCTCGAGGAATATATGTTTAAAGGCAACGCCTTTCTTTTAAACATCTATCCAACCGCAAACAAGCCAAACTTAAAAACATGCTACAGTTCAGCAAACAAATATTGTATTGTAATGGTTAATATTTACGTGGATAAACAATGAACAGTTGTGCCTTTAACCAAATCTGTATAAACATGTTGCTATAGAGTGCCACAGTGACGCGTCCTAAAACCCGGAAGTAAACTCCGGTTCCTTCGAAAAAATCCAATGCAATTTCTCCATAGGATTTTGGAAAATAGCTCGAAATAAGATCTGTGGTTGACACACATTGAAGAGACGGATCACATTTTGCTCAGCCGGATAATATCCACATGTCTACCCTACTTTTATAATTTTCTAATCATAAATCTAATCCATAGATTTATGATCGATAGATTTATGATTAGAAAATTATAAAATTGGAGAAATTGCATTGCTCTTTGTCGAAGGAACCGGAAGGAGTTTACTTCCGGGTTTTAGGACGCGTCACTGTGGCACTCTATACTTGACAGATATATTATCGTTTCATAAAATAACAAGCTAACATATAATTCCAAAATTAACAACAGAGGGAAAATCCAGCACCCTCTTTAAAAGGACATTGTTAAAACATTTGTAATGCAGTTTAGCTGGAACAGAACAAGGAATGGAACAAGTCTTGCTGGCTGCCTTGGAGTTGTGCAGCACGTAAAAATAACCACATTAAAGAACCTTAAGGTGGAACCCAGACAGGGAAGGGAACCACATCTCTCAGCACATCTCTATATTGTGCGCTGAAGCAATTTGTTTTGCAGTCCATGAGCCCGAGCAGAGCAGGTGCCTCCCCCAATGTCCATGATTACCTTCTGAATGACCTCAAAGGTATATTTCAGTCCCTTAGGATAATCAATGTTGAGGCTGTAAAGTATGCCCATCAGCACAGCAAAGCCGGTTGGTACATCTCGCAGCTTGCGCAAAACAATGCGCCCTTCCAGGATCACAGCAACATCCGCAATATTCTTTGGTAGGGCTGCCGGCTCCCCTTCTTCTGTGACGATCAGTACGCCAACATCCACTCCGTTTACAGCTGCCGCCTCCTCTGAGTCAGTGGCCTGAATTATATCAGAAAACATTGAATAACTAATCAATCAATCAACAACTTTATTAATCCCGCAAGGGGCAATTGGTTGTGAGCAGCTTATGTCATGTACAGGGAGGAACATACAGGAAGAAAACACAGATAGATACACCCGGGGGCAGAGATGTGGATCATTCCAATTTACAGGATAAGTAGTTCCATAGCATCACAATAAATCAATAAATAGTCAAGTTAAAAAACCTCCAAGAATTTATAAGTTTGAGTGCAGAGGGGATGAATGATTTTGAAAAGCGATTAGTCTTAAGAGCAGGTAGAGCATATCTACGCCCTGATGGCAACAGATGAAATTCATCTGCAAGAACCTGGAGAGGCCAGAATGCTCTCTGCTTTTGTTGAAGCTGTGTAGATTCTCTCGCGTCCCAGGAGAGAAGCTTAAAATAAGGAGACTAATGGAGTCTCTGAAAGGTTCAATTTGGTACTTTAATTAAATGGCGCGGTAATGGAACAAACAGAAGGAGTGAGGAGAGAGCAGCTGCAGCTGCTGTCTGGAGAAGGCCCGGTCAAGAAGTGCCTGAGATCGCGTTGTCCTCCGTCTGTATCGATCCAGCGCTCCTCCTTCAATGGCGGCTGGTGACGTCGTTCTCCCACCTCTTTCTCCAATGTCCAATATCGCACATAACAGAGGATTTAGACGTTGTGTGGTCATTGTATAACTTCCACACGCTTTTCTCCTCATACACTCTTTCATGACTTTTTATTTAATGCATTTTAACGGCTGTAATCGATCTTAACGTGAAACCGGAAGTGGTCATTGTTGTCGTCTCTCAACACAGCTTTTCAAAGTAAACTTTAACCGGAACTGTTTTCAGAATAAAACAGTTTTGAACTTACTCTTAACTAAATTACGTCATTCAATATTGATTTTAATTTCTAACAATCCCTCCTTACATACCCTTTAAAGGTGGGGTAGGTAAGTTTGAGAAACCGGCTCGAGATACACTTTTTGTTATATTCCATGGAATACTCTTAACCTGTTAAGCACCAAGCTCATGTTTCAGGCTCGAAAATGACATGCCCAAAACAAATGACTACAACTTAACTTCTAAAAGGGTTATATGAATAATTTATTTTATCAAAGCAAGGTTACATCTGTGAGTTGGATGTAGAAGTGTCAGAATCAATATAGATGTTTTTTATTTTAAAGAAAATTCAGATTTTACATAGTAAAAAACTGTAAATGATAGTGTCCGTCCAAATATTATTTTTTACAGATAGTGAAAACTACCCTTGGATGATGGGTTAGTAGACTAAAAGCTTTAGGAATCCAAACTACAACATATAATAAGTACCCTGTATCAAGATTGATGCAAAACAAGTGACATTTGACCTTTTTAGAGAGGTTTAGCCAAAACCACCCCACCTCTGAGGTGATTTGGGTGAAAATGTTTTTTTTCCCATATTTCTGGCCCCCCTTGGTCGATTTGGATGGTTGACACCTCTTTCTGACCGTTAGAGCCAATAGAATCGAAGGGGGAGGCCCCCACACACACACACGTTGTGAAGAGAAAAGGTGGGGGCTGCGCGCATGTAAATGTGCAGCAGAGTGGACGATCTCTAGCTCTTGCATTTCGAAACGAAAAAGCAGTTTTATTGCTTATGGATTATCAGAAATAATTTCAAAGAGGACACAGACACATTGGATGAACCTATGGATTAACTGCAGCATCGTTTTTTTATCGTTTTAATGCCATTGAAGACCAGTTTTGACCAAGGTAAGCCATGTTAGCGTTCCTAGCTACCTAGCTCCACATGTTATGATGTACGCTTTCGTTTATAGCGTCGCAAATGTTTATCACTGAGTGTTGAGGTTTTTTACACAGATTCTGTGTCTCCAGGAGACCAAAAACGAGTGGTTGGCTGTGCATCTAAGATAAGTAATAAGGGAGTTATTGTGAGCTCAAGTGCCGTTTTAGGTTACATTTTTTCGCTCGTGGCTAATTCAGAGGCTGAGTGTTTGCATTGTGGGGTTTTTTTGGATTTTTTTTTTAAAAGATCAGTTAGCTGAGTTTCTTCCCGTTACATGGATATAAAACATTCATAGTTTATTAAATATTAAGTTTCCTTAGACGTTGTTTCCTGCAAATGACGTGTTTATCCGCCCGGTACCGGGGGGGGCCGTGCGTAACAGGTTAAGTGCTTTGACAAAAAATCCATAAAAACATGTCATCTGTGGAAGCCGTAATACTGTAAAAAGTACAACCAATTATTTTAGCCGGCCCGGCTAAAATAACTGGATGGCCTACCAGCCTGTCAGCCTTCCATCTGTGCACAAACTTATCTCGTGCCCTCATTGGTCATATGCGCGTTTGTGTGTGTTGGAGGAGGGGCTTTTTTTTTTTTTTTTCGCTGTCGGAAGTGTCATGGTGGCGCGGCACTGCTGCGACCCGGGCTCCTGTCGTGTGCTGCAGTTTTGTGTATTTATGTCTGGTTAAACGTTTCGTCCTTGATTTAAACCTCACGCTTTAATCAAGAGACTGTGTGTGTGTATGTTGGAACAATGACGGCCCTTGCAAAACTTCTTCTGGCACTCTTTATCCTTGAACTTTTTCAACCATGCCAAACATTACGGGGAGGAAACAACTTGGCCCTGTCATACACCAGAGACGCACTGTTGGCCCTCCGTGCTGCGGGAAGCTTCCCGCCCCCCAACCTGCCGGAGGACATACGATCTACCACTCCGAGGAGACGTCTCCGTAGACGGGGAAGGAGGGGAGGAGTACGGCAGCGCCTCAGACGGAGAGGCAACAGGCCGCCTTTATCCTCCATGATACTCAGTAATGTGAGGTCGCTACGGAGGAAAATGGAGGAGCTGCGGATCAACGCTACAGCCTGTTTCGAGTACCGTGAGTCGTCTATTATGGTGTTTTGTGAGACATGGCTTCATCAGGATATTCCCGACTCTTTGTGTGAACTGGAGGGGTTTTCACTCATCCGCTCGGACAGGAGTGAAACGTCAGGGAAAGGCAAAGGTGGGGGCATCTGTGTATTTATCAACGACAAGTGGTGCAGACAACACACTTTGCGTAAGACTATCTGCAGCCCCGACGTTGAACTTATGTGCTTGAGCCTAAGACCCCTGTACCTGCCTCGAGAGTTTGGGAATATCATTCTTTGCACTGTCTATATTCCACCCAGCGGGAACGCAGCAAGTGCAGCAGCTCAAATCACTGACTGTGTTCACCAGCAGCTACTACACACTCCTGACGCTCCGGTTTTTATTCTAGGGGACTTTAATCATTGCAAACTTGAACTGTCACTACCCAGTTTTCAACAATACGTTACATGTGAGACCCGGGGAGATACAATTCTAGACAAATGTTACGGAAATGTGAACAACGCATATGTGAGTATATCCAAACCCCCGCTTTCGAACTCGGACCATAACACTGTTCATCTCATACCTACCTACAAAACGGTTCTCAAGCGTAGTAAACCACAGACCAAGACTGTAAAGGTTTGGACTAGTGACAGCATAGAGTCTCTTAAAGGATGTTTTCTCTCTACTGAGTGGAGTATCTTTCATGAGATGGACGTGGATAATGCTACTGAGACGGTAACTGACTATATAAACTTCTGTGTTGACAATGTGATACCTCAGAAAGAAATAACTGTGTACCCCAACAACAAACCATACATAACTAAAGAGGTTGGACTGCATCAATCATAAAAATATAGCTTTTAAAAACCGGGATAAAACGCAACTGAAATGTGTGCAAAAGGAGCTTAACCACATGCTCAGAGAAGCTAGAAGGAGACATAAGGAAATTATTGAACAGAATTTTTCTACAATGAACTCCAAGGAACTTTGGGACACTATGAAGGCAATCACAAATATGACTCCAGCTAAAAAAACTCTGTACCTCTGATGACCTGCAAAAAGCAAATGAACTGAATGACTTTTACATGAGATTTGAAACCCAGGACTTCTCCTCTGAATGTACAGACATCTTAGAGACAATCTCTGCTACTGACCAGGATGAAAGGGTGCTGATTGACCCTCTAAAGGTCCAATCACTTTTTAAACACACCTGTACTAAGAGGGCCACAGGGCCAGATGGCATCTCTGCATTCCTTCTGAAGACATTTGCAGAAGAACTGACATCAGCATGGTGTCCCATATTTCAAAAATCTGTTGATCTTCACACCATCCCCAGCCTCTGGAAAAAATCAATAATAAAACCTGTCCCCAAAAAACCTTGTCCAAAGGTAAACAATGATTTTAGGCCTATTGCATTGACATCCATTGTCATGAAATGTTTTGAGAGGATCATGGTGCTGCTGCTAAAGAAAGAGGTTGATGTACATTTAGACCCTTTTCAGTTGGCCTATAAGCAAGGGCGTGGCACAGACGATGCTCTAAATAGCATCACACACCTGGTCACTAAACACCTGGAAGACCCTAAGGCATATGTACGCCTACTGTTTGTGGATTTCAGCTCGGCTTTTAACACACTGCAGCCTCACATCTTGCTTAAAAAACTGATAAAGATCAGTATAAATCCTTTTATCTTGAAATGGTATTTTTCGTTTTTAACCAATTGCACTCAGCATGTCAGGGTCAACAATGCCCTCTCAGAGCCCCGGACCATCAGTACAGGAGCTCCCCAGGGTTGTGTGAGCTCCCCGGTCCTCTTCACACTGTACACAAACGACTATACGAGAATCCACCCGGAGAACTATATCATCAAATTCTCAGATGATACAGCCATCCTTGGCTTAATGCACAAAGGCAGCAGTTCATCGGCTTATCACTCTGAAATAGAGAGATTTGTGCAGTGGTGTGATTTTAACCATCTAGTGCTGAATGTGAAGAAGACTGAGGAGATGGTGTGGGACCCAAAGGCAGTGGGTGACCTTAGGCCGGTGGTTATCCACAATGAACCCATAACTCAGGTCAGCTCCTATAAGTACCTTGGTGTCCATCTAGATAATACACTCAGCTGGAAGGCGCATGTTCAAGGTCTGTGCTCTAGACTTCAACAGCGGTTGTACTTTCTGCGTCGACTCCGGGCTTTCGGAGTCGACCAGAAGTTCATGTTACTGTTCTATCATGCAGTGTTAGAGAGCATCATGAGGTATGGTATCACTGCCTGGTATGGTAACTTGACAGTGCAGTCAAAGTCACAGATCGCTCGCCTGGTACAGACTGCTATGAAGATTATGGGGGTTAAAAAACACCCATCTCTCCAAAACATATACGAGCAGTCGATTATCAGACAGGCAAAAAAAATTGTGTCTGATCCCACCCACATACTCCACCCAGAATTCCAGCTCCTACCTTCTGGTAGAAGATTCAGGGTTCCCAGGAGCAGGCTGAACCGCTATAAGCACTCATTCCTACCTATGTCGATTAAGCTTCTTAACATTCACATTAAATGATATGTAGTCAAATGTACTGTAAATGTTGGCCGTGAGGGTTGTGCAATAGGTCGCCATTGTCAGTATGTGCGTCTGTGTATTGTGTTTGTTCAAACGGTGTATGACTGATGATATGTGTATGTCTCTTAATGTCTACTATGTTTGTATATGTACATGTACACACTGCAGGACGGAGTCCAGAACAAATTTCCTTACGGGGACAATAAAGTATATCGTATCGTATCGTATCTATAAGGAAGTAGCAGATTTTCTCCGGTTGTGCATTTTCAAATTCTAGCGATCTCGAGCCGGTTTCTCAAACTTACCTACCCCACCTTTAAGGTATGTAAATAATACTGAAATCAATGAGTTCTTCATCTGAACTTTGCATACTACATAACTCATATCAAAAACATACAATCAAAATGGAATGGTTCAATAACCGTCATCAAAAATACAAAAAATTACTTTGGTTGGTCTTCAACATAAAAGTTTTTCTTTGTGCATAACTTCTAGTGTTAACATTCAATATCACTCTTCAAAATAGTAGCAATTAGCTTGGTATCAGAACATTTCTTACTCCCTCCTTTCACAGAAATCGTTCCTATACCACATTCAGTGTTAAGGCACTTGTTTTTACTAAGTATAAAAAGAAACAAACTATTTTAGAATAGCACAAAGTAATACTACTCCTTTGTAGCTGGTTCGTCATTCTAATAGAGATGGCAAATCCGGATCCTTTTACGGACTCAGGGTCTTCTGAGTCAGTCATTGAAGAGATCCGGATCATACGAGTAATTTCAGTCATATGAGTCAGCATCACCAAGACCGTAGAAATCCTATCGGTGAAACCGAAAAGTTGTTGCATTTCACGAGCATATTAAACTGACGTTATATTAACCTCCGCTACACAGTGTATTTTGCTTTAATAAAAAATGTTGATCACAAAAAAAAGGGTTATTTTGCGATTTGGCAAATCTGAGTCTGCTGTTGACTCGTGCATGAGGACGAGTCTGCTGTTGACTCGTGCATGAGGACGAGTCTGCTGGATCTCTGGATCTGCTGCTATATGGTTACGGCTCT
>CALSBW010025047.1:36951-52317 GCA_943590975.1 Lindbergichthys nudifrons
TCCAATTTAAGATTTTCAATATCTGCCATTGTTATTTCCAACATTCCAACAAAATACCTTTCAGGCTGGGCTTCTGGCAGTGCTAAGCGAGCTGATTAAATCCAACAGGCCTTCAATACAAAAATGAAGAAAAACTTGTCGTTGTTGATAAACTGTACAATGACTTGTTGGGAGGCGTGTGGTACAGTGGTCTGGTGCGTTGGTGTTCGGATCAGGGGAGCACAGGTTCAAACCCCACTGCAGTCAGGATGTCGTTGTGTCCCTGGGCAAGACACTTCACCCCAAATTGCCTACACCTGGGACAGTTAATTTTGTATTATTGTGATTATATATATATGCCACTGTTATTAATACTGACACCTAACTTTGCACTAAGGTGTGTCTGCTGCTGAGCCTACCTATTGTTATTATATATATATATATATATATATTGCCACTGTTATTATATTGTTTTGATACTACTGACACTTATTGATCTGCTGCTGATAAATAAAAGAGAACCTACATGCACGGCATCATGACTGTCTTTCTTTAAACCAGCAGCAGTGCAGCGGTACACAGACTAACCTGTGTGTGTGTAACGTAGTTCTTCAGGTGTGTATGCTTAACATGTATGTATTTATCACAGTAAAGATGGTATACAAACGTTTTTAAAGAGCTTTCAACCTCATCCCATTGTCTTTAACACACATTTAACATAATAATATACTCATTAATATACAAATATACAGTATGAGTACTGTTTTGATACTGACATTTAATCTTTGCACTAAGGTGTGTCTGCACTATTGTAATTGTGTCTGTTGACTGGTAAATAAAAGAGAGAACCAAATGCACTGTACAAAAGATCAGCTTTATTGTCAATTTACAATTTCCATGCTGTTCAGATGCCTCTCCCCAACGTTGCTTCCAGGCGAATACAGAGGAGTTGAAAAGAGCCCTTGGACATTCGGAAATCTTTGATCCACTGGTGTACGTTGGCACCACCTCCCACCAGGCCGACGTTCTATTGTTCACCCAGAGTTCCGTAGTATTCGCATATCTGGAACACATACAAAGACACAAATTAGCCCTACATAACTCCATAAATCCTACATTAGATAGTATTAATGTGATTTAATGAACGAACATTGCTGTTCTTTGGGCGTGATAACGGCCATCATCCTCAGCTGTCCTACGGCGAAACATGTCCATAGTGTGTGCTTTCGTCGTCCAATCCTTTTGTTAAGGCTTCTTAACCGCCTTCGCCTCCGACTCAGCATTTCTATTGCATTTGAATGGTCGATCTGTATTTGTATTTGTATTTGTGGCTGAGTTATTGTCTTAAATAACTCTGTTACGAAGCTGTATAACACGACCACCAAAACGTCAACTCCATACCGTGTCTGAGGTCGGAAGGTAAACAAGCATACAGCGGAAGCGGAAGTTTTTTTTCTTCTTCTCTCGGTTTTTTGGCGAATTGCAACTTTAAGGTGCATACCGCCACCTACTGTACTCGCCGTGAAGTTGTTTGCGGCCTGCCAGTAAACCCAAAGCAGAAGAAGAAGAAGTGACGTCAGCGGCTCATTTGCCTAATCCACCCCCAGGAACTCATTTTGGTGTGAACGCGATCTGCTTTAGTTCATCAGAACTAAAAGAGCTCTCATGAACTAAAGTTCTCATGAACTACTGTGGGAAAAGTACTTGGTGTGAACGCCCCTAATGTGGGATAGAATCATACAGTGGAGGTATGACTTTGCACCATTGACAGTTAAGAAAGGTCTAATTTGTTTAAAATTTTGCAAGTTGAATTTAACGGTATTGGATACTTTCTTGATATGTTTCTTAAAAGTCAAGTTTGAGTCCGGTATGACTCCAAGATACTTGAAATGGGGGAATAGTTCTAATTCTGCTCCGTTTAAAAACACGTTGGATCCTTCCATTTTGACTGGTCGTTTACTGAACATCATGCATACTGTTTGTTTTGCATTTAACTGTAAGCAAATGTTGTTCAGCCGGTGTTGAACCTTGTCCAATGCATTTGAGAGATATGATGTGATTATTTCAGTATTTTTCCCGTGTACAAAGATGACCGCATCATCGGCATACATTTGCACATTCAACTCAGGACATACATTCGGCAAGTCATTAATGTACAGAGAAAACAGTAATGGTCCAAGACTGGAACCTTGTGGAACCCCAACAGGGTTGACAAGGTAGGGGGATTTGGCTCCGTTGACCAAAACACACTGTTTTCTGTTTGATAAGTAAGACCTAACCCACTGTGTTGAATCTGCAGAAAAATTGAAATACGTCAGCTTTGTAAGGAGCACTTGGTGGTCAACAGTGTCAAAAGCCTTCCTGAGATCAAGGAAGACAGCACCTACATATTGGTTTGTGTCCAACATAGATTTAACCTTTTACACAAAGACACAGTTAGCTGTCTCAGTGGAGTGGTGAGCACGAAAACCAAACTGCATTGGGTGGAGTGGAGCAAAACCTTTGTCTAAATGGTTGGTGATTAGTTTTGACACCCATTTCTCAGCTATCTTAGAGACACAGGGGAGGATGCGGATTGGTCTGTAATTGGACATTATTGCCTTATCCCCAGATTAAAAAATCGGTGTCACCGTGGCCACCTTCCAGGATGATGGAACTTCCCTCGTGCTGATAGATTGATTTACTAGCATAGTAATTGGTTTTATTAGACCGTCAATATGTGTTTTTATAAAGTTGGTGTCTAAATCATCTGCATCCCTAGCCTTAGAACCTTTTAACCCTAAGATTATATTTTTTACCTCCACCTCTGTGATTTCCTCCAGGTCAAAAACTGGATGTGTATCCACAGTCGGGCTAGGTGAGACCTCAGATGGCGGGAAGAGCTTTGTGATGTCCAGAGCACTATTAATAAAATACTCATTTAGAGTGCTGGCCAACACGGCAGGGTCTTTTATCAGGGCATCATTGATTTTTAATTCTAGAGCATTATTCTTTTCCTGTTTCTTATGTTTACCTAATAGTTTATTTAAGATTTGCCAAACGTTTTTACTGTTACCTTTCGCACCTTCAATTATATTGATGAAAAAGTTTGCTTTGGCCTGTCTTATTGTTTGAGTTACCTTGTTACCAGCATGAGTGAATTTCTGTCTGTCAGTGGATAGTCCGGATTTCATGCTCTGCTTTAATAGTTGGTCTCTAGATTTAATCAAATTCCTGCACCAGATGACGTTCCTTCCTGTCCCTAACTGACCCTCTCCTTGAGAAGGAAGACATAGCATCATTAATTTTAGATATAAACAGATTACTGTTTTCACCAATGTCTTCAGAGGACAGAGTGTCCCCCCAATTAATCATTTTCACTGCCTCCATAAAACGTTGTTGCAGGTTTTTGGGGATGAAGCGTGAACCCAAGGCAGGGGTTTTAGGTGTGGCCATGAACCTTTTTTTTGGTGAGTTTCCTGGCAAAAAGAACAAGATTATGGTCAGAAAGACCAGTCAGGAAGTTGTAGGTTTTAACTATTGTCAGCTTTGTTTGTAAATAATAAATCTATCATGGTCTTGGAGGTTTTGGTTATTCTAGTCGGTTGATCCATTAGTTGTATTAAGTTGTGTTTATCCGTGATCCGTTTTAAGCTTTTTCTATTTTGTTCGTCATTCCAGTTGATGTTAAAGTCTCCGACAATAATTAGCTCTTTGTTGGAGTGACAGGAATTCAGCCTGTATCGTCAACCCACCTTAGCGGTGGGTTGACGATACAGGCAAATCATGGTGAGGGATATGGATGCTCCGATCGAGATCTGCCGATACTCACTCTCTACCGATCGATCGGTGCTCTCTAAACATGCCGATCGCGAGGGCCGATCGCATGACGTAAAATACATGACACTTTTCTCTGCAGCAAAACAAGCTCGCCAAAATGGCTTCACCGGTCTGGCATTATTTTAAGGTGTCCGAAAAAGACAGTAAAACAGCGGCATGCAACGTGTGTGTGAAGCAGAAATCCTGCAGCTCCACCCGCTGTGACGGACCGGTGAGCGGAGCGAAACACACAAGAGTTAGACCTAACACACTTAGCTATTTTATCTACCTCTGGAACAAGCTAAACTAGTTATAAATATGTTTATTCTTCACTGTCGGCCTCACACATTACTGGATCAGCGAGCTGCATGAGACGATACTGACGGGCTGTCAGTAGAGGGAGAGAGGGGGAGAGAGAGGGAGAGAGAGAGGGAGAGAGAGGAAAAGAGAGCGCTTCCGCTCATTTCTCCCGTGGTATTATCCAAAGTGAATGTAAACTTGAATAATATACATAATTTGAATGTAATAATTAAGTTGATTGTTGTTTGTGGAAGCTCCAGTGAATGAGCCCCATTAACTGAGTTTTAAACATCACTTTAAATGGAAGATTTAAAGTGATGTTTAAATCTTCCATTTAGGCCCCGCCCACTCGATCGGATCGGCGATCGGTATCGGCCGATACTGATTCCGGCGATCGGCCCCAAAATTGGCGATCGGAGCGTCCCTAGTGAGGGACATTTCCTCAGATAGTGTGATTTCCACACCAACACAATCAAACTCAACATTAGCTGGGAGCAATCTCCCTACAAGTAAAGGTATTCCTCACATAAAGCAACACACCCCCTCCTTTTCCCTTCAGTCTGTCCTAAACACATTATATCCTGACATAGATACAAGAGTGGATGGTGACGACTGTTTTAGCCAAGATTCAGATATTCCCAAACAGTCAATATTGGACTCAAGGAGGAGATGTTCTAGTTGTTCATGTTTATTGCAGATGCTGCGAACATTTAAATGTCCACTGAATAGTCCCTTCGGCTTGCACCGATGATCCCACACTATTTTAGCTTGATTGACTGTTTGAAACATTTTTGTGCAACGATGTTTTTTAAATACAGGATTTCTAGGCTTTACCTCGGTGCCATCGGCGCTGCAGTCCTCTGATGGTGTTAGGCCTGCTAGGCCAGCAGCCGTCAGCGCGAGACCACCGAGACCCGCCGGCAGAGCTAGCTGTTCAGCTAGCCGGCTTCTTCTGAAGCCAGTCCGGTGGTGTCTGGTGGTGACCAGTGGTGCGAGAATCTCAGCTGCTAGGCCGCTAGCCCTCGGTGCGGATCCGTAGTTCTCCGGTGGTGTGGAGTTTAATGTTCACAAAGGGGTGGAGTGTGTGGGAGAAAAGTCCTTTGGGGGGAACACAGGGATTTTAGCCTTTACAGACCGTTTACATGCAATAAAACATATAGAACACACTACAGGAAAGGGAACACTGAAAAGTATAATAGGGCCTCTTAAAAACCAGATACTCCTCTTTGAAATACCACTGTACAAGACAATGCAAGGAAATCCAGACTCAGCGTCTTTAACACATCCAACTCTTGATACTCTGAAGTGTATGGTCCACTGACCAGACAGGGAAAATGTGTTTGACCAAATTCATGAAAAAGTGACATGTTCATCATGCTCAGCTGTACTGGTGATAAGCATATGTTAGCATGCTAATATGCTAAATAACAAGTGTGCAGTGTGAGCATGGTGGTAGCAGCTATTGAATATGCTAGTGCAGCCTTAACATGTAAGAGTAATTGATAGTACTACAGTACATGGCATTCATCTTCTGACCCTGTCCGTGCAGATCATATACCGAACCAATGTGTGAATATGTGATCATCCTAAGCAGAAGTATAAACAGAACTGCATCAGCTGTCTACACCTGTCTTTGGACTATATCTACACCTTTAGTCCTGGGGCATTGGATGCGGGAGTGGAATTGCATTTACCTTTATCACAGCACTAAAACTACTTAGAATCACCCTAGAATGAAAAAAGGCCACTACTGTCAGCGTCCTTTCCCTCAACCTATCTTCACTCACCTTGCTCCCTTAATCCCTCTGCCCTTACCCTATTCTCTACCATTCTCATCTTGAATATACTTTAAGATGGCATAAAGTTAATCTTTAAGTACGTTTTCGAAATATTTTGTAGCTGGAGGAATAACTTTCCCCCCCATTTGAGAGTCATAACGTTTTTTTTTCTTCTCAGCCCTTAAAGAAATTGACTACCTCGAAAGCATTCTGTTGAGAGCTCCAGCTCCACTTCAAGCCTCCGTCTCAGGGAGTGGGAGAGAATGATTGCATGAGGGATGGTGTTCTTGACACAGCTGTGTGCATGGTTGTATTGTCGATTTATGAATATTAATTGAGATTTGACACTATTATTGCCTGAAATGCATGCTGAAAGATGGCATGTTGCCCGGATCATCTACGCGGCAATAAAAGTTAAATTGGAGTGCTGCACTGTATTCTTTATATAAGATTTATGCACTTTGCTGAAACTGAAAATAGAATCTGAGGATCTGAGGACAAAAGAATCCACCTTACATCGTTGAAGAATTGACTGTCATTACGCCACATCAGTATCAATCACAGTTTGTTTTCATGAATTGTTTTTGGCTAGTTAAATGATATACGTGCTCCTTTATACTTAACCCTGCATTAAGTGCTGGTTTGGGGGCAAAACAACAAGCAGTTGTTAATATTGACTTATTATCAGACTATGAATCATTTAGATTGGATAGATTGCCTATTTATTTGAAAAATAATTGTCAGTGGGGGTTCTAGAACATTTTACATAAGGGGTGGCAAAGGGGGGGCAGGAGGTCATCGCAGGGTGGCATAGGAGAGCGGTCAGTACATGGGACTTTATAACCCAAGTATTGTTATATCATGCTCTAACACAGTGTTCTTAACACAAAATAAACCAGGTTTTCCGACACTACAAACTAAAATAAAGTATAAAACAGCAGACAATACTCATGTTTACTACAAGAAGGCTACCCTAAAATTATATACTGTAAGACCAGTAAAAGTACTTATTTAAAATTGATTCCACAAATGACATCGCCCATCTCTTAACAGAGCTTAAGGCGACCTGTGCAGAAAACACTTTCACAATACATTTTTCAATACTAAGAACTGCTGTAATGTGCTGCTGGAATATGTATGCAATGAGAATAAAAACATACCATGTGGTCCAGCTGGAGATATATCTCTCACAGGCTCCGCCCTCTACTGGACTCTATGGGTACTACCTTATCATGCAAGCATTCACCTACTGAGACTTCTATAGACGTAGCCGGCCCCGGGGCGGGCCTACCTGAATGCGCGCGCATCTCACCGTATAAAAGGAGGCCTCGCCTCCTGACCGTCATCCCTTTCTCTTCAGCGAGCGGAATGGATACTGAGCGGCCCGCAGGTGGAGGTGGAGGACCTCGAGGTGGCCGACATGGACGATCTGGACGACGTGCCATTCGAGTTTACCCTCCCGAGGGGCGGGTGGTCGCCTTCGTTATCCGACACCTTAACTGTGAATGGTTTTCATTTATTTAACATTAGAAATGTATTAGTCTGGCCAATCCAAGACTTCAATGCTGAAGGGCCAATGGATTTGAAAGGGAGACAACAGATGACCAAGGGTGTTTCTCAATCGCGAGTAAAGCTGCTTCAGAGCCACTATTTCAAGCATACTACGTCATCGAGTGCCGCCGAAGTACTGTTCCAATCTCCAGCCTACTTGGAAATCTACCGAGCCCGGCGTACTCCGTTTGGAGAAATATCGAGGCTGCACAGGGGCGGAGTCCGCTCCGCCGCCTTGTTGGCCACAGCGGAGAAACTGTGGTTATGGACTTCAGAGGTGGTGTTATCTCTGAGAGCCCTCCACATCCCCGGGACTGGAGAACAGGGGGGCCGACCTAATGTCGAGGGGCGGCCCCCTGCCAGGCGAGTGGGCGCTTCACCCGGAGCGGAGGGAACCCGTTCGCCAGCTGGCGCAACAGCCACTGTGCTGTGCTGACAGGTTGTGGAGCCTCCACTGATATGCCATTTGTAAATGGCTGATGGAAATCAGGTGTGTACAGCTGATTGCAGCAGGTTGAGATTGAGCCGGGAGCCAGGAGTGACAGCCACCACGCCCACACAGACAGGGAAAGGGAAAACACACACACAAGGGAGGGGGGGCCAAGCTGGAGAATACAGCCACCACAGTACCCCCCCCTTAAGGGACGCCTCCAGGCGGTCTACCAGGTCTACCAGGGTTATCCCGGTGGAAGTCCCGTACCAGGGACGCGCCCACGATGTTTCGCCGGGGAACCCAACACCTCTCCTCTGGACCATAGCCCTCCCAATCCACAAGATATTGGAATCCCCTTCCATGGCGACGAACGTCCAACAATCGCCTGACGGTGTAGGTTGGGTGATCATTGATGATGCGGGGGGGTGGAGGAACACTCACTGGAGGAGACAAGGGGCTGCTGGCAACAGGTTTCAACAGAGAGACATGAAATGTCGGATGAACCTTCATGTGTGGGGGAAGCTTGAGCTTGACTGCAGATGGATTGATAACTGAGTCGATGATGAAGGGGCCGACATAACGTGGCGTGAGTTTCTTCGACTCTGTCTTGAGTGGGAGATCTTTGGAGGAAAGCCAAACACTCTGACCTGGTAAGTAGTTGGGGGCCAGGGTCCTGTGGCGGTCTGCAATGAGGCGGTTGCGGGCAGCGGAGCGGAGCAGGGTGGCTCGGGTGTACCTCCACACCTTACGACAGCAACGAAGGTGGGTCTGAACGGAAGGAACAGCAACTTCCTCTTCCTGGGCTGGAAACAGGGGTGGTTGGAAACCCATGGCACAATGAAAGGGTGAAATACCTGTGGCTGCATTTGACAGGGAGTTGTGGGCATATTCGATCCATGGGCACCATGACGAAGGGTTCCTGAAAGCCACACAGCGAAGAGCCGCCCCCAGATCCTGGTTGGCCCGTTCCGTTTGCCCGTTTGTCTGAGGATGATAGCCAGATGACAGGCTCACCGATGCTCCTAGAGCCTGGCAGAAGGCCTTCCAAACGTGGGAAATGAACTGAGGACCCCGTCAGAGACGATGTCGGTGGGGATCCCATGGAGTCGAACAACATGGTTGACCAGAAGATCTGCAGTCTCTCGGGCTGTGGGAAGCTTGGGAAGAGCAACAAAGTGTACCATCTTGGAAAATCTGTCCACAATAGTTAGGATGATGGTATTTCCTTGTGAAAGTGGAAGTCCAGTAACAAAATCCAAGGCCACATGCGACCAAGGGCGACTAGGTACCGGCAGCGGGCGAAACAGGCCAGAGGGAGATTGGTGGGAGGACTTGGCGCGGGCACGTACAGGCAGCAACAAAGGCCCTGGTGTCTTGAGCCATGGAAGGCCACCAGAACCGTTATCTGAGTATAAACAGTGTGCGATGGACACCAGGATGACACAAGAGACGGGAGGCGTGTGCCCACTGCAGGACCTTGGAGCGAACAGGGGTAGGCACAAAAAGACTATTAGCTGGGCAGTTACCTGGGTTAGCCTCCTTGACCAATGACTCAATCTCCCAGGTAACAGCCGCCACCACGCAGGAGGCAGGCAGGATAGTGTCTGGACTGGCAGCTGGTCCTTCGGAAGCGAACTGGCGAGAGAGAGCATCCGGCTTGAGGTTCGGTGACCCTGGACGGTAGGTAAGGGTGAATGAGAAGCGGCCGAAATACAGGGCCCATCGAGCCTGACGGGAGTTAAGGCGCTTGGCAGATTGGATGTATGCCAAGTTTTGTGGTCTGTCCATACAATAAAAGGGAGCTCTGCTCCCTCCAGCCAGTGCCTCCACTCCAAGTTTGACAGCCAGCAGCTCTCTGTTACCCACATCGTAGTTCTTCTCAGCTGGAGTGAGGCGGCGAGAGAAAAATGCACAAGGATGTAATTTTTGGTCTCGTTCCGAGCGCTGGGAAAGAACTGCCCCTACCCCGGTGTTGGAGGCATCGACCTCCACAACGAACTGGCGAGAGGAATCAGGGTGGATGAGCACAGGGGCAGTGGTGAAGAGTCTCTTTAGCTCAGAGAAGGCTGCATCGCACTCTGGGGTCCAGAAAAAAACAGTTGTAGGGGAAGTGAGTCTGGTTAAAGGGCCCGCGACTCTGCTGTAGTCTCTGATGAAGCGCCGATAGAAATTGGCGAAACCAAGAAACGGTTGAAGCTGTTTAACTGAGGTTGGTTTGGGCCACCCCGCCACCGCTTGGATCTTCTCAGGGTCGGTCCTAATCTTTCCTTCCTCAACGATGTAGCCCAGGAATGAGACTGTGTTGACATGGAATTCGCATTTCTCCGCCTTCACAAAGAGTCTGTTTTCAAGGAGTCTCTGCAGCACCTGCCTGACATGGATAATGTGCTCCTCCTTGTTACGAGAGAATATGAGAATGTCATCCAAGTAGACAAAGACTGACCAGTTGAGGAGGTCACGGAGCACATCGTTCACCATCGACTGAAAAACTGCTGGGGCATTCGTCAGTCCAAAAGGCATCACCAGATACTCAAAGTGACAGAGTGGTGTGTTAAAGGCAGTCTTCCACTCGTCCCCTTCACGGATTCTGACGAGGTGGTAGGCATTACGGAGGTCCAGTTTGGAAAAAATGGTGGCTTCCTGGAGTGGTTCAAAGGCGGAGTTAATGAGGGGTAATGGATATTTATTTTTTACAGTGATGGCATTAAGACCCCTGTAATCAATGCAGGGCCGCAGTGAGCGGTCCTTCTTGGACACGAAGAAAAAACCAGCACCGACCGGGGAGGAGGATGGGCGGATGACACCGGCAGCCAGGGAGTCATGGATGTAACTCTCCATGGATTTTCTCTCAGGGCGAGACAGGTTGAACAGACGTGAGGAAGGCAGAGAGGCCCCGGGAAGGAGGTCAATGGGACAGTCGTAGGGTCGATGAGGAGGAAGAGAAAGAGCTCGCTGTTTACTGAACACCTCTCCTAGGTTATGATATTCAGTGGGGACAGATAACAGGTCAGGCGGCTTGATCTTGGGTGGTGGAGCGGCGGCCTCTGCTGGCGGTAGGGCAGACTGCAGGCATGAGGATAAACAAAAAAAACTCCAACTAATGATTTTGCCAGTTACCCAATTAATCTGGGGGTTGTGTGTTCTTAACCTGTTAAGCACCAAGCCTGTTTTTCATGTTTCAGGCTCGAAAATGACATGCCCAAAACAAATGACTACAACTTAACTTCTAAAAGGGTTATATGAATAATTTCTTTTATCAAAGCAAGGTTACATCTGTGAGTTGGATGTAGAAGTGTCAGAATCAATATAAATGTTTTTTATTTTAAAGAAAATTCAGATTTTACATAGTAAAAAACTGTAAATTATAGTGTCCAGTGTCCAGTGTCTGTATTCTTTACAGATAGTGAAAACTACCCTTGGATGATGGGTTAGTAGACTAAAAGCTTTAGGAATCCAAAGTACAACATATAATAAGTACCCTGTATCAAGATTGATGCAAAACAAGTGACATTTGACCTTTTTAGAGAGGTTTAGCCTAAACCACCCCATCTCTGAGGTGATTTGGGTGAAAATGTTTTTTTTTCCATATCTCTGGCCCCCCTTGCTCGATTTTGATCGTTGACACACCTTTCTGACCGTTAGAGCCAATAGAATCGAAGGGGGAGGCCCACATACACACTCATTGTAAAGAGAAAAGGTGGGGGCTTCGCGTCTAGAAATCGAAAACAAATTGGAAGAATTTCTCTTTCTGGAATATAGAAACTAAAAAGCAGTTTTATTGCTTATGGATTATCAGAAATCATTTCAAAGAAGGCACAGATACATAGGATGAACCTATGGATTAACTGCACCATCGTTTTTTTATCGTTTTAATGCCATTGAAGACCAGTTTTGACCAAGGTAAGCCATGTTAGCGTTTTTAGCTACCTAGCGCCACATGTTATGATGTACGCTTTCGTTTATAGCGTCGCAAATGTTTATCACTGAGTGTTGAGGAGGGCACCACTAGATTCAGTGTCTCCAGGACACCAAAAATGAGTGGTTGGCTGTGCATCTAGGATAAGTAATAAGGGAGTTATGAGTGAGTTTAAGTGCCGTTTTAGGTGTTTTTTTTCGCTCGTGGCTAATTCAGAGGCTGAGTGCTAGCATTGTGGGGTTTTTTTGGAGAAAAAAAATTTAAGAGATCATTAGCTGAGTTTCTTCCCGTTACATGGATATAAAACATTCATAGTTTTATTCAATATTAAGATTCCTTAGACGTTGTTTCCTGCAAATTACGCGTTTTTCCGCCCGGTACCGGGCGGGCCGTGCGTAACAGGTTAACCAGGGATGGCCCAACACTATGGGGGCATGAGGTGAGGAAATTAGGTGAAACTGAATAAACTCACGATGGTTTCCAGACAGAATGAGGTTTACTGGCTTGGTGCGGTGAGTGACTTGGGCCAGGAATTTTCCATTTAGAGCATTGGCATTAAGAGGTGAATCCAACACTTCATAGGGAATTCCTGCCTGAGCTGCAATGTCAATGTCCAAAAAGTTCTCGTCCGCCTCCGAGTCCACTAAGGCGAGCAGGGGTAGTGACTGTTGGTTGCAGCAAAGCACGGCTTCTAGCTGCGTTCTGGGTCGGGGGTTGAGAGAGGAGGAAGGGCTCGCCAGAATCCCCACAGCTACTGACGAGCCTGACCTTTTGGCAGATTAGGACAGGAGGAAACGAGATGACTGGTTTGGCTGCAATAAACACATTCCCCAGCCTGGATCCTTCTAGCCCGCTCAGATGGTGAGAGGTGGGCCCTTCCCACTTGCATGGGCTCATCTTCGGGGGGTGAAACCGAGAAAGGAGTCGGGAAGGATCTGGAGATTGGGGCAGTGGCAGTGCCAATTTGGGGATCAGGTGAGGAGTAGCTGGGATTGGGGTGACGGCTATTCCTATCCCTACGTCTCTCTCTGAGGCGATTATCAATTTTGATAGCTGTGGCAATTAAATTATCCAAGCTAATTGGATCATCCCTAGCAGCTAGCTCGTCTTTAATTGCTTCGTTCAACCCCTGAAGAAAAACATCCTGCAATGACTCGTTATTCCAGTCAGCATCAACTGTTCTAAACTCAACTGAAAATTCGGCTACACTACAGGAGCCCTGCCGGAGTGAAAGAAGGCGCCTGGAATCGTCCCTCCCCCGTACCGGGTGATCAAAAACTTTTTTCATTTTGGAAATGAAAGTATCAAATGATAAGCAAATTTGTGGCTGGCTCTCCCTAACGGCTGTAGCCCAATCTAAAGCACTCCCCCTCAACAGACTCATTACATATGCTACCCTAGCCCCATCTGTATGATAAGTACTAGGCTGCTGCTCAAAAACTAACGAACACTGGAACAAAAAGGCTCTACAAATACCCAAATCTCCAGCGTATCGCTCCGGTGTAGGAATGACAGCCTCTCGTAGCTGATGGAGAGGTGCGGCAGGAGCGGGGGGAGGGGCTGTCGGCTGTGCAGCGGGCTGCGGGGGAGAAGACTGTGAGGTGAGCAGTTCTACTTGCGTGCCGATCCTTTGCACGTTAGCGGAGAGGTTCCGGAGAGTCTCCACAACCTCACGGAGAACCACGTCGTGATGCCCCACGAGAGCGCCTTGATTGGCCAGGGCTTGGCTGAGTTCGTCCGCAGTCTTGTACTGGTGGCCTGTGTCCGCTGGGTCCATACTGGCCAGATCGTTCTGTTACGTTATCCGAGAGGACCCAAACGCAGGACACGGCAGAGTGTTGGAAAAAAGGTTTATTTTGAGGTGGAGGAGCGTGGAGAATAATCCGGTTGGAATGACAACTGGTGGCGGCTGGTGATGACAACAAGGCGGCTGGAGAGTGATCCTGGAGCACAAGAAGAACACGTAAGAAGAACATTCAGTGTAGAGAAAATAGCTCATAAGGCTAAGAAGGCTGAGAGTTTTACCACTGGGGTTTAAACAACGATCTGGCGCTGACAGATTGTGGAGCCTCCGCTGATATGCCTTTTGTAAATGGCTGATGGAAATCAGGTGTGTACAGCTGATTGCAGCAGGTGGAGATTGAGCCAGGAGCCAGGAGTGACAGCCACCACGCCCACACAGACAGGGAAAGGGAAAACACACACACCAGGGAGGTGGCTGGAGAGTACAGCCACCACAGAAGCTGCTATACGCCTTTCCACCGCTGCGTCTCATTCTCCCTCTCCTGGGGAGAGTGAGGCGAGAACGTCTGGCAGTCATCCTAGTAGCAGTACCGGATCGCGTCGGGGCACCGTGGTACTCACAGGCGGAGCACTCTACACAGGGGCACTGTCTGGCCTATACCCCTCGCTGAAGAGAGGTGTAGGATGACGGGCAGGAGGCGAGGCCTCCTTTTATACGGTGAGATGCCCGCGCATGCAGGTGGGCCCGCGTCAGGGCCGGCTACGTCTATAAAGTCTCAGTAGGTGAATGCTTGCATGATGAGGTAGTACCCATAGAGTCCAGTAGAGGGCTCCGCCTGTGCTTATATAAGAAGGGTTACCATACGTAACCCCTCGTTTCATCTGCCTGCTGATCGCTGCCTCTGGCCCTCTTTCTGAGTCTGACATCTTTATTGCTCACATTCATTTCTTATTGTTCCTCCTCTTCTTCTTCACTAATGTCTGCATCTCCTCCTGGCCTTCTCCTGCTCTGACCCTCCTGGTCCCTCACAAAACGTTGGTGTACTCAACATTTACAAGTTCCCTATGCTGGCAACAACTACTGGCTTTTTAGATTAAAAAAAGCTGACTGGTGGTTGAAGTCAATGGGATAATCAAAACAGTAAAGTTTAGAAACCGAAGAACCAAAACAATGAGCTGAAAGACACTCAAACGCTCCATAGAGTTGAGGGGAACTGCAGTGAGGTCATTATCTTCCCGCAGTTTCACATCACACTTGATATCTATCCACCATGCTAGGTTCCTAACTGACATCCAGCCGTTAAGGAGTCGGGCCTGATGACACCTTCATTTTTAACAGACATATAAAAAGACAGCCCAACAGGCGTGAAATGCGAAGAAGACATCCGAGGACAGAAAATGCAGATGACTCAAATTACACCCCTCATCGCTCCGCCAGCTACCACTCCTTAGCCCAGTCTCCGCTCTCCCAGACACCAAAATGCCTTTTAAACCACCATTTAATCCCACCTAATGAATTATAAGGCCCTTTTCTCTTTGCAGGGTAAGTAGGGCTTAACAGTAATTTAATGGTTAGGACTACTCTGCATAATTTTTCTTATAAAAGGAAAGGGAGGGGGAAGGAAGAAAGATGTGTGAATTGAATGTGAGCTTACTAAGAGGAAACTGGCCTTGAGTCCACAAAACGATCTTTAGAGGCGGGGCGGCTGCTCAACCCCTGCCTGTACCGGCATGCATAAAGTGGAATAAAGCAGAATTAATCATGTGCAGGGGTGTAACACAGATGGCTGAGTGGCACTATTGGATAATATATGTGTGTGTGTGTGTGTGTGTGTGTGTGTGTGTGTGTGTGTGTGTGTGTGTGTGTG
>CALSBW010025047.1:52327-76488 GCA_943590975.1 Lindbergichthys nudifrons
GTGTGTGTGTGTGTGTGTGTGTGTGTGTGTGTGTGTGTGTGTGTGTGATCACAACCAGCTACAAAACACACACACACTTGTGCATACACTTATAGCATAATTTGCATTTTTGCTCCAAGAAAGGTGCAGACAGGGTGATACACGCACAGAAGGTCCTCCCTCCGAGTGCCCTGTTGGGTTTGAAGAGTTTAAGAGTTGAGCATTGTGGCTGTAGTCAACTGAAGACCTTGCGCTGGTGCGCACGGAATAAGCGGACTAATAGGTGTGAATGCGACCTAAGATGAGCTAAAGATAGAATGCACATTTAAATGCTGTACAGTGAAATAAAATACAGCTTTTTGTAATTGGTGAAATTGACAGAAATTCCCAGTGTTCTGTGGAAGTGTGTATTTGATGTTTCCTGTGTTGTGGTTCTTCACCTCATCCGCTCACCTGGGCTCCAGCTGAATCTCATCTACAATCAGGCCAGTATTGAAGCGTCTCCTGCTCACTCACCTGCTCTACAACTTTTTCCATTCTGATTTCCTGTTATCAACTGTCCATAAAGGCGTGATTGAAATGAGACATTCTCTCCGTAGCTCTTTCATATTTTGGCTGTTGGCTTGTAGAGAGCAGCTGGCACTTCAGCATGTCTGTGTGCGTCCTTGACCCAAAGTAAGTGATGTGTGTTTTTTACTTAAAGATAGTGGTTTCTGTTAAGTGGAAGCCTTTATCTGTTTAGAAGTAATTGTACTTAGTATTGTGGCAAATTGTTAGATTGAAATTGTAGTTAATGCTGATATTTGTTTCTTTTTTCTTTAGAACCACACACACCTTTCAAAAACCAAGTAATGTGCCTGTGCATCTGTCGGCGTATTTCATTTCAGTTAACAATAAACCATAGAGGAAAACTGTGTCCTGACTAGACATCCCATATGCTGCATTTGGGTGCAAGCAAAACTTGTCACAACTTTGCAATTGGCTTCCTTAAGTTCCTTTTGGATATATGAGCATGTGTCTTGAGCTGGAATTTTCTGGAAATGTGCAAACACTTTGAAATAGCTGAATCAATAAATTGGCATAGTTAAAATAAGTTAAAATAAGTCAAGTTAGTCGTTAGTTTGTTTAGTATTTGGCCGTGTATTAAGCTGGATAAATTATTGGATAAAATATTTTTTATAATAGATAATAAAAAAAATGTTTATGTTTGAGATGTTCCCGCATCACTGTGGTGCTCCCGTGCCATGCAAGTTCGATTTTACACAGTTTTCAGGTAACACACATTCTACTGTTGTTTAAAGTGAAGTGCTCCCACGCTGTTGAAGATTTTAGTCGTACCTTGCTTTATTATTATTTATAAACAGAGAGTAACAACATAGACCCAACAAATCGATAACTGAATTCGTTGCCAACTTTTTTAGCTATCGATTTTATCGATTTGTTGTTGCAGCCCTACTGTAAACAAACTCAGAAACGGTTAACTTCCATGAGAAAAACCATAAAGAGAGAGCTCTCAAAGCTACCTACTTAGGAGCTGAACTACTATCCAAATTGAACGACTTGTCATTAAATCATCATTATATATGCTGTATCAGGCTAAAACGTGTCATTTAGTAATTTTTGGTTGATGCAGTGCCGGTGCCGCCGGATTTGTTCAATGTAAAAAATGTACAGAGGCTTTAAAAAGGATGAAAAACACTGGTCTAGGCATGTGCAACTCTCCAAATAAATCTGTTATCAATCAGCGGTCTACCTGATGTTCAAGGCATTCTACTCAGGAAACTCCCCAAACCAATTATATTAAACGCTGGCACTCAGCTGAGCGTGTTCCCTGCTGTATGTGTGTGAGGCAGTGCTGCTCCATTTCAGTATTCAGGTGAACAACTGAGGGGGGCTGCAGGTCTATCTGTGCTCTGATCCCCTGAAGCCCCCGGGTCACAGACATGAGTGGGGCTCTGAGACCAGCTGCTCTCTGTGGACCACCGAGCTGGACTCAACCCAACAGAAGCATAACACGGAGGGCTGTAACACCTCAAACACTTTGTCAGGTTATATGATCCTCTCAACACAAGAGAGAGAGAGCACATAATGAGAAGTAGGAAGAGCGAGGGAGAAGCTGAAGTCATAAAGAATGAATGACTGAGCTAAATGAAAAATGGGAAGGTGACAGAGAAGGGAAAGTCAGTAAGATAAAAATTAAAAAGGAAATAAGATACTCAGAAAAGAATGGAGGAAGGGTGGGGGTACAGCGGGGGACAGTGTTCAGCGTTGTAAGTGAAGGCAGCACAGTGACCTCATTGCAGTGCTGCTCCACACTGTGTGTGAATATGTGCATGTGTAAACCGGGCTAAATCATTCGAAATAAAACAAAACATTTAACCCAAAATAAAATGGCCGCTGAGTGAAACGAGTAATTTCTCCTTTTTTATATGTTTTCTTTTTTCAAGTGAAGTAGATGGACAGATATTGAAGCTGATCATAATACAGATGTAGCAGCTTATTTAGGACAGTTTGAAACGTGAGGGTCGTGGTCGGCCCGTGCACGGCCCGTGAACGGCCCGTGAAAGGCCAGTGATGAAGAGCCTGCCCCGAGTCTGACATGAGACCGCCACCGTGATAAATACATTTAATTATTGTGAAGCCAGCTGCAATGGATCATTGATCCACCAGGGGGTGCAGTGGGGTTCCACACTGGAGCTCATGTGAAATCAACTTCGATACAGTAAGCTGGATGTACAGTATGTCTGGTACTACTGTATAGCGGATCTTTGTTAAGATCCATATGTCACGGATAGGATCATAGTCTGTGCTAAATAAGACATGTAATCATTTACAAAACATCACCATGTTGTTATTTAACAAAATAATGTTGTTGCGAATTGACATGAAATCACTGACAAATATGAATATTCTGTATTCAACTTCATTAAAACGTTACTAAAGTGCCTAAACTCAGTAATTCACTACAAATATTTATATTTTAATGGAGCCTTGTCAGGCAGATCAGGATCCCGACGCGTAGCGGAGGGATCTTGATCCCTGGGTGTTATTTTTCCCCACAATGACCAAGTCGCTGCACATTATCCCGCTTATTACATGGCCACATTCTCAAAAAAGTAACAACATGACTCCCAATATTAATTGAAATGCTTTTATGGGTTTAGAAAATGTTTTTATTGATTTAAAAAATAGTTGTATGTATTGATTTAAATTGACATGCATCCGCTAAGAAAAATAGTCCGTTGTTACCGTTTTTTAAACAGTCTGAATGCTGTGTGTTTACACACCTAATGGCCCATCAACCACAGCTCTCCCTCCCCCCGCTGATCTTTCTTCTCCAGCAGTTAAGTTTACTGTAGGTTACTCTGAGTGACAAGCTTACAGTTAGTGAAGTAACACTTTTTTTTTGTTGTGAGTCACGATCTGTCTGTTTGATTCAAACATAACGCTCCAAATGCTACTGTTTCCACTCAGACTTCAATACAGCTACACCATTGTTTGGTTTCCATGGTAGCGCGTCTCTTTATATATACAGTCTATGCTCTTTAGTAGCGCGCACTCCTTTCCTGTAAATTACAGGTCCAGCTGCTGCATGAGACAGACACTGAAAAGTATTATCATCTGAAATTAATCATTATGTTATTAGTATTAAATACATATAAGTATTTTTACAGCTTGTATTTAGAAATACTCTGTTGTAATTATTGATGCATACATGTGTTCATCCATTCAATGTGGCATATGCTATAATGGGGTTAATGGATGATATTACTTAATAATACAATACACTATATAATATATGTGACCCGCTCTATCGAAATCAGTCGGAAGTCGCAACGGCTCATTTCAAAATAAAAGTGGATTTGCGTAAAAAACTATTTTTTCGGGGTTCGGGTGTTTTGTTTGATTTTAAATAAACAAAGTCTTGGCTTTCAGAATATGAAACTTTTATTTCCAAAATCACACGATAAATACATTTGTGAAGCTTGTAAAGGGAAGATGACAGGCACCTCTCACTCGCAATCTGCTCTTCCGCAGCGCCGCCCCCCTCCCTCCGGCTGAAATTATGAATGTACAGTAAGGCATATAGTAATCATAGATAACACGGCAGGGTCCGTTACAGTTTGTTTTCATCTAATTTCAAATAAACAAAGTCTTGGCTTTCAGAATATTAAACTTGTTTCGGCAAATTTAGATGATAAATATGAAGCTTGTAACGGCATAATTACAAGCGGAGAACGGAGTAATTTAACGTCACCACAGGCATAACAACAGCCGGTGTTTATTTTATTATTATATATAGTCGTTATTCATTTGTTTTAAAGCTCAATAAGGAAGATTTAAACTTTCACACACGTTGACCGGCGAAAAACTCTGCCCGGTTC
The DNA here is from genome assembly GCA_943590975.1 of Lindbergichthys nudifrons. Taxonomy (NCBI): domain Eukaryota; kingdom Metazoa; phylum Chordata; class Actinopteri; order Perciformes; family Nototheniidae; genus Lindbergichthys; species Lindbergichthys nudifrons. Next base: position 56,692 of record CALSBW010025047.1, read on the forward strand.
CCACGGCCCCCACCACGTTGAATAAACAGAAGGCTGCTTTTGTGGAGGAAGTTACAGCGCTACGCACAGGCTCGGCATATGTACTGCAGCTTTTTCCAGCGGTATCCATAAATCTCTTAATTTTGACCTCAAAGTGCACCAGATTGATGTATTTAACTTCAATATAAAGAAAAACATCTTCTGTTGTAACAACAATAACATTATAAATAGTAACATAGCTGAACATGGTATTGCACATTTAGCTTTCAGTGTTACTGACCTGAGATGTTTTTATTACATGAATTAAGGTGACTGAGGCTTTTTAACATAGACTTTTCAGTGTCCCACATACCGTTCACCATCCCCCACCCCCCTACTGTATGTTGATTTTTGACTTTGTTTGCCTACATGTAAATGAGTGGCATTTAGTACCTACCCCCCTCTGAGTGAATACCTGTTGACTTCTCATCTTGTCACAAACTTAGTTCTCATCAGTGGCGTCGCCTGGCCTGGGCATCCGGGGCTTTAGCCCCGAATGTTTTTTCTGTAGCCCCGGACAATTCTCCCACAATAATATAATACATTAACCGTGCTTTACGTGAACCTCATCATGACACAAGAGAGGACGGCAGCACTGTCATTTCCCGTGTTCAGTGAATGCAACAGAGGCATGACACCAGACCAATCAGAGAGTTGCATGGAAATAAACGTGTGCTTGTGTCATTCAAGCTCGGCTCTGTGTGTGTGTTGCAATAGCGCATTTATGGCGCATTTCCACTACAGCGCGGAGCACGGTTTAAGAGGGCTGTGACGTCAGCGGCCCGTTTTTCCATTTTGCCCGTCCATTAGTGTGAGAGAGAGAGGGAGAGAGGGGGAGGGAGGGACCGGTGCCAGCAGGGACCGTGTTGTTAGCATCTGGTTAGCTAGCTGCACTAACGGACATAAGGAGCTGTTGTTCCACAACAAGCTGGAGGAGAGTCCTCTCCTCTCAGACGACTCAGGTGAGCTAAAGGACTCTCTGAGTGTTTAGATACTTAACTTTAGTCTAAGTTATCTCAGTTGGTCTCAAACAGTTTGGTCACAAATTATTCAAAAGATTATTTCCGCGGCACACCTTCATATGATCATTATAGTTGTAAAAGAAATAAGAGAATAAAGGAAAAACAGTTATGAAATACTATATGGCAGTAAAACAAGAATAGAGTTTAAAAGGGGAGTGATTAGTAAAATATCCATAAAGAAAAAGTACATCTGTTTACAGTTCTGTTTCATATGGGTGCTGAGAGAGGTATCCATAGATCTCTTCATTTTGCTCTCAAATGGCGCGTTTCCAATACACGGCCTCGCTCGGCCTCGCTCGGTATGGCTAGGCCTCGTTAGGACTGGCTCACTTTATGGCGCATTTCCATTACAGTTTAGGAACTGGGGTAGTATCTATAGTAACGCAGTGTAGGCGGAGCTGTGACGTCATCTTCAATGAGAACCCCAGAAAAACAACACAGCCGTTAGCTGTTAGCACTCAGAGCTCACAGCTCCTCATATATGTTCAGAAACTAGACAAAAGTTAAACAAGTACAAACCACAGACTGCCTGTGTCATGGTGAATACAGTCGCTGCTTTATTTATGTCTGTATAGGCCGTTGTTGTGAGTGTGGACGGTCGGAGCATATACTGCGTTAGCTTAGCCAATCTCCATTTAGAAAACACGCATTTTAAAAGGTTTTTCGCCTACTGTCTGTCTGCAGACTTGTCAAAGCATTAATTCATGGTTTTTACTAACCGGTATCAGTATGTTGTTACTTCGGCATCATTTTGAAACGTGTATTACAATTAAATCACGGTCAAATATGTCCATCTTGTTGTAGTTGTAGCCCCCTTGCCAGCGATTCTCTCTCTAGTTTAGCATACTCAGCCCAACTCAGCGTCGTTGTCTCTGGCCCTAGACCCACGATTTTATGAGGCCAGAAAAACTGTGAATTAGGACCCGCCGGCCGGTACTAGGCCGGCGGGTGGAAACGCAACCAAAAACGGGCCGCTGACGTCACAGCCCTCTTAAACCGTGCTCCGCGCTCTAGTGGAAACGCGCCAAAAGTGCACCAGATTGATGCTTTTAACTTCAATATTTAAAAAAAAATCTTCCCGGGGGAGCATCCCCCCGGACCCCCCTAGAGGAGGTGAGGTCTGCCCCCCACTCATAAAAAATACCACTTTACCCCTGCCTATATGCCGTGAGCTGATTATCGAGCCTTCATTGTAACCGTCGTGGGTTTACTGTGTGTGTGCGTGTGGGGAGTGTTGCAGTAAAAAATGCCACTAGTGCCGCCGCCACTGTGGGCTAAGCCCCGAATGTTTTCAGGTCAAGGCGACGCCCCTGGTTCTCATTATATACTTCTCAGTAACTGCTCCCCTTAAATTATATGTATTCTGTAGATTTTGGGGATTCATTCATTAATGCATTTATTGCCATCACCATGCTTTTTCAAGACTCTTTTCAATTCTATCATTTTATAGGCCAAGTTTCACTTTTCTGAAAATAACAAAGCAGGGTTGAGAAAATATTCCCAACTGCATCTTCAAAAGTAATCCAAATAGCTACATCAGCATCTAGCAAATGAAAAGCTTTCTTTGTAGACACACAGATCAACTGTAGTGGCACAGTGGCAAATCCCTGCTGTGAGTATTTGGACGTTTTAGGAATATTTTCCCGTCAATTAGCACAAGTCTGAAGTTCTTCAATGCTGACCTGGCCAAGAAGGCAGCAACGTTATACATAACACATAACATATAAAATACAGAGAACATAACTAAGAAAACAAAAGACGAAAAAGCAGTCACTACATTGTGCACATTAGGACAGTAAGAAAAGTACACTATCTGTTACTGCAAGAGCAGCTGGTGGTGAGGACTTCAGACAACTTCAATTTAAAACATGATATAGAGACAAGTGCCATCAGTTTTAGGCGTGATTGAAGGTCATTCCAAGACCAAGGACCAAAATAAGAAAGACTCCTTTTTCCAGCCTCAGTCCGTACAGCAGGAACCTGGAACCGTGTCCAGGCACTGGATCTGAGGTTGTAAGAGTCACAAACTGGGGCAAATCTGACACATATGTACAGTGGAAGCTTACCTAAAATGGTTTTATACATTAATAAAAACCAGTGCTGCATCCTACGCATAGTAAGTGAGGACCATAGGGTGCATTTGATATATAACGCAGTGCAGCATGGTAAAGTGGGTCAAGTTTGGCCAAAACAGTGGGACAGGCAAATCTATAGATTGTATCACCGTAGTCCAGCTGGGACAGGAATAAGCCAGAGACCAACCTTTTACGGGATGAAATTGAAAAACAACATTTAAGTCTGTAAAGGAAGCCAAGAGTGAATTTCAATTTCTTTGTTAAAACTTCAATATGGTGTTTAAAGTTCAGATTACTGTCCAACCAAAAGCCCAGATATTTGTAGGTATCAACAGACGCAACAGAAACGCCATCAAGGGTGTCAATGGAGAGGCAAGAGGAGGACGCTGACTTGGGAGCAAAAAGCATTGCTTTGGTTTTCTTACTGTCCAATAGCAGTTTGGAATCAAGAAGTGCATGCTGCAGCGTGATACAATCTGATTTTAAATTGGAAACGGCCATCTGCAGTGTGACTAAGCATGAAATTCCTAACTCAGGGTAGCCGCCTATGGTTTGCACGCTACCTCGGCTCCTGCTGAAGTGTGGTGTCACAGCGCTGTATTTATGCTGATGTGCCATCTCCCAACGCCCCCGTGGAAAATGACCAAGAACTCAGAAAATACAGAATAACCTCGGAATGTTAGGCCTCATTCAGAAATGTACAAATGTTAAAACACAGGCAGTGAATGGGTTGTAAGGAGCAGAAGATTGGGTCAGTGTTGGCAGAGCGTCTCCCCATCCCATTCAAATTCTTGACTGAAAGAGCCTACAGTACATGTAAATAGATAGTATAGATTAATCGTGATCTTCTCGCTCCCAGGAAAGGAACTTAAAATAGTGAGACCAATGGAGTCTCTGAAAAGGTTCAAATGGGTACTTTAATTAAGTAACGTGGTTAAAGAACAAGCACAGGTAAGGAAGAGACAAAGCCGGTGATGTCCCCAGGTGGCTGCAGCGTAGGAAAGAGGGAGAGCTGTTGGTTTCGACTTCTTTTATCCTCTTGTTCTCTCCCGCTGTGCAGATAGTGGGACCACCCTTCTCATCTGCATAGGTCCGACATCGAGTAGACACAGATAGTTTCAACATTGGTATTCCCTGCCTACTTCCTTAAACCTTTTCTCCTCCTTATCTCTGTCATGACTTTCTATTTAATATCTTATAAACGGCTGTGATAGTTAGTAAAGAAGTCCTAAAAACACCTCTCCGGCACAGTTCTCATCTACGGCAACTTCCTCTGACGTCATAGCTACTCACGTAATGTGAAAACACTCTACGATCAACTGTACCTTCATTTAATATTCAACAGTAATAATATCTCAACGTCTATAGATGTAGTGTTAAAGTCCGTAAGTTTTGGTGTGCAACAGTCTATGTCATTTTCACTTTACATTCAGAAAAAGCATTATTAGCCACATGCTAACTGCTAACCGGATATGAAGGATATTCAGAATAAAAGTCTGGCATTGAGATCTCCTGAGAACTTCCGGGTTCTTTCACAATAAAACAGCTTTTTGACTGACGATATGTTTTAGACTAAATCATGCTATTAAACATTGATTTTAATTTCTAACAATAGCATTGCCTATGCGCATTTGAAAATAATTAGTACCCCCCTCTGAGTGACTACGTGTTGAGTTCACATCACCATTCTCCCATATGCTACAAATGGCTGTCTAGCCCTGTTTGTTTTTTTGACCTTTCAGATGTTGTTGTATAGTCTCTGGCAGGGGTTAAATTGGGCCGGGGCTGTCCGGGGCTAAGCCCATAGGACGATGCTCTGATGTCATCACCCTCGCACATTTGTCATATGTTTACAAAAAACGATGTTAACACTTTCTCGTTCTTAATATATGCTATATTTAGGGTCGATATGTGTTGAATTTACTTTGAAATAGCAGATCACTGTGACCGGATATATTTTTTTCGGCTTAGTGAACGTGTGTCTCTTCCTCCGCGGCTCCTCCGTGCAGAGAGTTTGCAGCGGTGTGTGTCAGCAACGTGCAGTCAGGGGAGGCACGGATTGGCCGTCGGGAGAGTCGGGACTTATCCCGGTGGGTCGCTGGCCAGCTGTGAGTTCTGGAGAATCACAGAACGGCCGGACGCCAACGGCCCGGTTCGCTTACGGCCGACAACCCCCCCCCCCCCCCGTTGACAAGTCACGGGCGTCTAACTCTCTCCCCCCCCGTCGCACCTTCTAACAGAGCCCCCCCACATATCAAATCCCAATTTAAAAATGTTTACGTTTTGGTAAGTTTTTAGGGAAATGTTGTAATATTGCAACGTTGGCCTTAGGTGGGAGCATAATTTCTGTATTTCTACTCACATTGTCTGAATAAATATATTGAAAAACTAAGGGTTAATTTGCAGGATTGATTGCTTACTTAGCCCTATGTTAGTATATAGCATGAATAATAATCACACATCACTCATATTTGTTATGAATAATCATTTATCATTTATTAAATAGTAAGTCGCTTTGGATAAAAGCGTCAGCTAAATGCAATTTATGAAAGCCTCACTCAGGATTTTTTTACCTAGTGTTTTTATTGCTCTTGGGGCATTAAAAACAAGATTTTAACTTTAGTTTTTTATATAATTATTTATATAATATCTGCATTTTCTCTTTTGAAAAACTAAGTCTTAGTTTGGCCATAGTTTGGACACTCATTTTTAATCACACACGTCTCCCCATCCCATTCAAATTCTTGACTGAGCCTATATGCATTTGAAAATAAATAGTAGCTACAGTACCCCCCCTCTGAGTGAATACCTGTTGACTTCACATCTTGTACTGTGATCTGCTTGCACTTATCAAAACATTTAATTAGGAGCAAAAACACACACTTCAAGTCAGATCATCACCCTTAGCTATTTTAATTACCTCTCAAACAACCTAAACTAGTTATAAATGTTTATTTTTACTGTCGGCCGGGTCAGCTGCTGCATGAGACAGACACTGAAAAGTATTATCATCTGAAATTAATCATTATGTTATTAGTATTAAATATATATAAGTATTTTTACAGCTTGTATTTTTTTACCAAGTGTTTTTATTGCTCTTGGGGCATTAAAAACAAGATTTTAACTTTAGTTTTTTATATAATATCTGCATTTTCTCTTTTGAAAAACTAAGTCTTAGTTTGGCCATAGTTATTTAATATATAAAGAGTATATATTATTGAATTACAAGATTAGATATACTTTATTTGATCTAAAATATTGATGTGTTCAAATGCTCTTCTAAACAAAACTGAAAGTCCATGAAAGTTGTCTTCCTGTTTTTGTGAAGGAAGCGCCATCTCCTGGTTAAATCCTGAAATTGAAAATCTGGCAACGCCCTCTTGGAAAATAGTGGGAGGGCTTAACATTCCCAGATACTGGTCTTTGGCAGGTCTTAGGCAGGTAGCTGGCAGGTAGTAGGCAGGAAGCAGTAAGCTGGAGTCTGAAATAAGCTGCTCCATCTGTACGTTCATAACAAACGTAACGTGGGAGAAAATATGTTTCTAGAAGATATGTAGAAAATAAACGTATTTGAGATACGTTCATAACATACGTAACGTGGGAGAAAATAAGTTTCTAGCTAAACGTAATTGAGAATGCAGTTTAGTTCTGTGGGTTGAAATAAAGATACACACCAAACAACTGTGTCACGATGCAACTGTCAACATCGTTTACCTATAGAAGTGGTTCTGACCCGGGGCAGATTGGACCTCTTCCTGGAATAGGGTTGGTGCTCCATCCTATTTTTACCCAAGAAATAAGTGCAGTTGGTATTTATTGATTTCATGTTCACAAATTGAAACCTACATGGTATAATTACATTTTGTTTTACCCGATCAGATGCTGGTTATGGGTGTATATAAATATATTCAAACTACTGTACTGTTAAAACATTCTGCTTCTTGTGGCACAACATAATATGTTTACAATGTTTTATTTTACCCTGGCAGACTGTCGATTCTTGGAGTGCTCACTTTTGGAACATTTGGAATGTCACACACCTGCATACACACAAATGACTGAAATAAAAATAAATTCACTTTAATTAAGGATAAATGCCACGATAAATCCAAACTGACCAAGGTACATTATATTGTTGAGCGTCCTTTAACTCTCACATTAGGATTTACATTGGGGCACAATAAACCAACTCCTATCTGTACTATAAATACTGTACTCTCTGTACTATAGATACTATATCTATATGATGTCAAGAGTTACATTTAGGTGCACAATGCTGTCTACGCTGCTGTCTACTTGCAAGCTCTTTTACCAAACAAGCTAACGCTAACTGGGTAAATATGACGCTCTTTGTATAAAAACAAAACAAAACGTACCTTCTTATATATCGACTTTGTCCACTTCGATCAACTTTGTTTCTTCCGGCTTCAATTTCCATCACTCTTGTTCGTTCTCTCTATGTCTGATCAGACATCAATCTGTTCCACGTAACGCGCCCCCTAGAGGCCTGGAGCATTGTGTGTTTTTGGGTTTGTATGTGTTTTTGTATTTGCAGCGTTTTTCTGTTGCGTTTGTTTTCGGGGTTTGTGTGTTGTATTTAGTTTGCATCATTTCTGTAAATGCAGCGTTTTTTGGTTGTATTTGTTTTCAGGATTTGTTTGTTTTTCATTTCATTATTTGTAGCTGTTTCCTGCTGATGTATGCGTTTTTGGCCGTTGTTCCGCGTTTGCACCTGCCGGCCACCGTACTTAACACAATAAAGAAACAGACCGTATAGTACAGCACAAACAACACAAATGATCAATACTTACATATATTTTCACTTGTAGTATTATAATAATTGAAATGCTGGTTCTTCTGGAGGTGTTCTATCCACGCTCAGGTACCGCACCGCAGCTGCCTGCACTGTACAATCGCTGGAGGACTGGGCTGTCACTCAAAAACTGAGTAGCCAATGGGGACGCACCCCTGAAAGTCCCGCCCACCTGGGAGGTTTGTGTCAGAATCTCAAACAAAAAGTGAAGGAGCGCAAAAGAGAAAGCTGCAGCGAGAGCAAAAGTCTTATCATTGAGAAAGAAGAAACAAGAACTGCAAACAAAAAATTAAAACAATGTTAAAACAAAGAAAAAAGACTTATAGTTTACTAGATTACACAAATGATTTGTTTGCAACTTATAGTTTTATTTTTTAAATTAATTTTATTTTGCTTGACTCAATTTTTTTTTCTTTTAAACTCATAGTTTTGTTTTATTCTGAGAAAGTGTTGCTTTATCTTTATGATACAAAACTAATCCCATAGCTCTGGAGCAGCCTTCCTCGACATTGAGAAACACCCAGTGTTATCTGGTTCCTGCAGTTAAACCTCTTCACTGCTCCCTCTCTGTTAGGAGACATTTTCAAAAAGCTAGAGCACGATACTGCATAAAGTCTACAAACAAAATTGTCTTTAACTAGTTTTATTGTTACTAAGGGCCATTGATTTCAGCACCAACACAAATAAATAAATGAAACTTGAAAGGAAAGTACATTTATACAAATTTTTACTGATCCCAAATAGCTATTACTTTCAAATATGGGTTTATATGTAACTAATGGCTTTAATAATGCTTAATAAGCTGTTTAGTAATGTTTCTATGTGTAAGGCCTTTGTTAATGGGATATTAACATGTATAACTGCATTAATAGGAAATACTGCGCTCTTTGTTACTATAATAGATTATCATTAATAAAAAAAAACATTTAGTTGACATAACAGTTATTCGATTCAACCATTTCTAGTGGGTTTCTTAATAGAAAGTGAAGCGTTACCATGTTCTTACACTGCACTGCGTTGGAGGCCCTTTGCATGTTTTTGCAGTTATAATAACAGTAGGTGCAGTGCATTATGATTGAAGCAGCCAATATACTTAGGCTTTTGTGTTTTTGCTGTAAATAAGTGTTGTGTGTTTGTAGCATGTATTTTACACCACTGTTAAAAACATTTAAAGGTCCTATATTATACTTTATTTGAACAATATATGTTATAGGGCCATATCTATACAAAACATGTCTCTGAAGTGTTTTGCTCAAAATACCAAACAGATCACCCATTGTAGCATGCCTCATACTCCTCTATTTCAGCCCTGTTACTAAAGTGCTGACTCTGGGAGAGAGAGAGAAGTTGGAGAGTCGCCAGAAGTTGGAGTACCAAACACTGACTCCAGGTACTCATATGAGTACCTCACTGAGAAAGTTGTGTGCACCCCTGTATATAGTCATTTGTTCTGGGAATGTCATTTTCGAGCCTGAGACCTGAAAAACTGGCTTGGTTTAATTTAACCCGTTTTAAACGGGTTAAATGGTATCAAAAGAATCTGGAGAAAAAACGGTTGATTATAAATGTATGTGTACAAACCATAGACGGTCTATGGCATGGCAAATAAAGTCGCTCCTTTATTTATGTTTATTTGACGTTCTCTTGATTTCGACGGAGCAGCTACAACAGTAGCTAAGCCTGACAGATCTGATCTCCATTCAGAAAACATGCATTTTAACGTTAAAGTACACTCGCCAAATAATGAATTAGTGTTTTTTACTAATCGGTTTTAGTATGTGGGTCATTTTTCATAATTTTTATAAATGTTATAAAATCAAATTCCGCAAAAATAGGTTTCGTTGATGGAGATAAGCCCCGCCGCGTCACCAGCGAGTCTGGTTTGAGTGAAGCATGTAAACACAAACGATGCCGCAAACTTAAGAGTAACGCAGGGCTGATCTTGCTTTGTGCCCATCGTGAACGCTCCTTATCTATCGCCAAAACATGCCTTTTATTAATTCGAAAATTAGGATTTGACCATTAATTCTAAAGTTCTCTAAAAAGGTGTTGCACAGATTTTGATGATAGTATATATTTTATAAATCATCAAAGCAGATGTTTTGACCCAGGAGGACACAAAGGCCCACAGTTAACCTGTTAAGCCCTGAGCCTGCTTTTCAGGTCTCAGGCTCGAAAATCAAATCAAAACAAATCAAATCAAGTTTTATTTATAAAGCACATTTAAAAGCGACTTTTGGTCGAGCCAAAGTGCTGTACATGTAATAAAAACACATTACTACAATCACAATAAAAGACAATAAATTACAACAGATATATATATAAAAAAAAAAAAAAAAACACAAGGAAAAGTCAGGAGTCGTGCTCCGCTCTAACTAGAAGGCCAGAGAGAAGAAGTGTGTTTTTAGTGTAGATTTAAAAAACCCTAGGGTCTGGGCCGACCTCACATGGAGGGGCAGAGTGTTCCAGAGCCTAGGGCCAGCTGCTGCGAAGGCTCCGTGCCCTCGGGTTTTAAGCCTGGTCTTGGGCACTACCACTATCAGCTGGTCAGCAGACCTTAAAGATCTTGAAAATGACATTCCCAGAACAAATGACCATATCTTCCCTTCTAAAAGGGTTAAATTAATAATCTTTTTTCTCAAAGTAATGATAAACCTGTGAGTTGGATGTAGGAAAGTCAGAACAATATAGATGTTTTTTATTTTAAAGAAAATTCAGATTTTTACATAGTAAAAAACTGTAAATTATAGTGTCCGTCCAAACATTATTTTTTACTTATAGTGAAAACTACCCTTGGATGATGGTAAGGTAGACTAAAAGATTTAGGAATCCAAAGTACAATATATAATATGCAGAGGTGGGAGTAAGTCCTACATGTGCAAGTCATGAGCAAGTCTCAAGTCTTGACCTACAAGTATCAAGCAAGTCCCAAGTCACTGTGATGAGAGTCAAGTCAAGTCATTGCTCAGGTCAAGCAAGTCAAGTCAAGTCATACGAAATTCTGATGAATTTTTTCAGTTTCCACATCAGTGGTTCATAACAGTGGTTATGAAAATGGATTCAACCCACACTATGATCTTCATTACATACACAGTTAATCATTTGAAATCTAATTTAGACCGATGACAATCATATTAGATTCATATTAACCCTAGAACTGCAGACAATATAGCTAGGACTCAATCAAAAAGTCTGTTCAAAAAGGCAGAATTCCAGGTAAGAAAATTGTATATGGCATTTGCCATTACACATATTTAATTTAAATGTCTGTTAACACTAGAACCGCCAACAGCGTCAGCACCTACATAGATATCATTTTCAAATCATTTAATTTGTTCCTCTTCATAATTTCCTTATAAACTAAGTAGGACGATTTAAAACTCAGTTAATTGGGTTAATTTTGAAATTGCTTCAGTTTATCGTCGTAACAGATCAAAAAGTTCAGATTCATTTTACAATAAATCAAGGAATGATGCACTTCTACAAACAAAAACAACATCATTAAAACATTTAAACAAACTACTAAAAGTAGATGAACTACATTATTCAACAGTTTACAGTAACTTCTGATAATAACACAGGGGAAATAAACGAGGCATCTCTTTTCCTCTCTCTCTCTCTCTCTCCCTCTCCTGACAGCCCGTCAGTATCGGGGTTAGTCAAAATGAATCCCTTGGCGGTTCTAGTGTTCATTTACCGTTTTGTCTTCTCTTTGCAATGCTTAATCGATTTGAAACCAAGTCTAACGTAGCTTAAACTTAACGTTAGCTTTCTAGCTAACACAACACATTCACGCACCTTTCTCTGTGGGTTTTTTTGTAGTGACGAATGAAGTTGGATGTTGTGGTGGTCGTGTCACTGATCTTTATGCTGCAGACCCCGCATACCGATGTTCTCTTCTTATTAGCGTCATCAACATCATAATCCTTGAATCCAAACTTGACTATTTTTGGAGTAACGCTAGCCGCTGCCATGTTAACTGACACTCCTGCCATCTAGTGGGTTGCCAGGTTTGCGCGCACGGCGCTATAATCACCTAATCACGTTTTTCGAAAAAAACAAAGGTAATATCTCACTACAAAAACAAACACAAATATTTAATTTTAAACAGACAAGTCCTTTCAAGTCATCTGTCTCAAGCTATGAATACCAAGTCAAAGTCAAGTCAAGTCTTTTATCAATGTTAGTCAAGCAAGTCTCGAGTCCAAAAATATGCGACTCGAGTCTGACTCGAGTCAAGTCATGTGACTCGAGTCCCCACCTCTGATAATATGTACCCTGTATCAAGATTGATGCAAAATAAGTGACATTTTACATTTTTAGAGAGGTTTAGCCAAAAAAACTCCACCTCTGAGGTGATTTGGGTGGAAATGTTTTTTTTTCCATATCTCTGGCCCCCCTTTGTCGATTTTGATGGTTGACACCTCTTTCTGACCGTTAGAGCCAATAGAATCGAAGGGGGATTCCCCCACACACACACGTTGTAAAACAAAAAGGTGGGGGCTTTGCGCATGTAGTTTTGCATGAGAGTGAAGCTATCTCTCGCTCTGACATCTAGAAACGGAAAAGCAGTCTTATTGCTCATGGATTACCAGAAATCATTTCAAAGGGACACAGACACATTGGATTAACCTATGGATTAACTTCAGCAGCGTTTTTATCGTTTTAATGCCATTGAAGACCACTTTTGAGCAGACTACAAAGACAAGGTAACCATGTTAGCATTTTTAGCTACCTAGCGCCACATGTTTTGATGTCTGTTTTTGTTTATAACGTCGCAATATCGTATAATTGAGGGATAATGAGGGTACCCTTCGATTCTGTGTCACCTCACGATGTGAAACGATGTCATGGATGTGCAGAAAAGATAAATAATAAGGTTTTGTGAGTGAATTTCGGTGCAGTAATCTGTTAGCATTTTTTGCTCGTTGCTAATTCAGAGGCTCAGCGTTAGCATTGTGGGTTTTAAAAAAAAAAAAAAAAAAATGATCAGTTAGATGAGTTTCTTCCCGTTACATGGATATAAAACATTCATAGTTTATTAAATGAACATGCCCTCAGACACTGTTTCCTGCAAGATGTTGCGGCAGTGCCCCGATACCGGGGTCTCTCGGGTTTAACAGGTTAAAGAAAAGCAAACACGAAGGAGGAAAAAACTGCTTTATTAACTGCAATGACCTGCACCATGCCATGTCGCAGGTGATCATGTTGGAAATTACAATCCAAACGTTGTCCAGTCTCACTGCTACCGTATTTTCTGGACTACAAGTCGCACCTGAGTATAAGTCGCTCGTCAAAAAACGTGTCGCTAAGAGAAAAAAAACATATATAAGTCGCTTCGGTGTATAAGTCACATTTATCCACTGAAGTCTTCATCCTCTGTGTCGCTGTGAAGGTCTCACTATCACCGAGCTAGCTATCCATCCAGTTAAACACTTTCAAAGAAACTCCAGCACAGATGTCAGCTTTACTGAAGTGAAGTTGGTGAAACTGTAAACACATTTTGCCGACAACTGCGCCGAGCACTTGACTTTATGCAGGTAGCCATACAGTGGGACATTGTACGAAAAGTCAGCACACTGTTAGAAATTAAAATCAATGTTTAATAGCATAATTTAGTCTAAAACATATCGTCAGTTTAAAAGCTGTTTTATTGTGGAAAAATTCGGAAGTTCTCAGGAAATCTCAATGCCAAGCTTTTATTCTGAAAATCCTTCATATCCGGTTAGCAGTTAGCATGTGGCTAATAATATGTTTTCTGAATGTAAAGTGAAAATGACATGGAGTGTTGCACACAAAAACTACGGACTTTAACACTACATCTATAGACGTCGAGATATTATTACTGCTGAATATTAAATTAAGGTACAGTTGATCGTAGAGTGTTTTCACATACGTGAGTAAGCTATGACGTCAGAGGGAGTTACCGTAAATGAGAACTGTGCCGTAGAGGTGTTTCTAGGACTTCTAAACTAACTATTACAGCTGTTTATAAGGTATTAAATAGAAAGTCATGACAGAGATAAGGAGGAGAAAAGGCTTAAGGAAGTAGGCATGGAATACAGAATGTCGAAATCATCTGTTTCACGCGATATCGAACCAAAGCAGATGAGGAGGGCGGTCCCACTATCTGCACAGCGGGAGAGAACAAGAAGAGTATAAAGGAAATCGGAAAGTACAGCCCGGCCTCTTTTCTACGCTGCAGCCTCCCCAGGGACATCGCCGGCTTTGTCTCTTCCTTACCTATGCTTGTTCTTTAACCACGTTACTTAAAGTACCAATTTGAACCTTTTCAGAGACTCCATTAGTCTCATTATTTTAAGTTTCTTTTCTGGGAGCGAGACGATCACGATTTATCAACAACTGGCGACTCCTGGTGTGATAGCAATCCAAGAGAGGAACCGGCTAGTTTCAACGGAGATTCTGCTGACCACATGACACACAGGGCCCAGATACAAAAGGTGTGAAGAAGCCAGTTATATCAAATTCTTCAATAGCTTATATAGAATCATTTAGATTTGTGTGTTTTGTGGCGACAGGACATCCTGAGAACAGCTGTTAATTTAATGTTAAATATCTCAATTTAAGCCACACCACGTGGCGTTGTTTTAGACCAAGCAAGGGTAAGTCTCTATTCTTTTTCTTTGTTCATTAATTAACTGCATGATTATAATGTGTGTGTTTTCCAAGCCGGATATATATTAATGTGCTTTTGTGCCGGTATTTATATATTATATTGTGTTTGATGAGTAAATAGATGGACTCTTCTCGTTTGTATATTCTCAAGAAAGATGGCATCTTCTTGAAAGAGAAATATATGGTATCTTCTCGTTTTTTATTTGCAAGTTAAAGATGGACTCTTCTTGTTAAAGAGTTAATTGATGGAATCTTCTCGTTTTTAGTCTCAAGAACAGATGGAATCGTCTTGTTTCATTGTCCCAAATAAGTGAGATGGTCTCTTGTTTAATTGGTGATAAGAGTCTGTGGAAGTCTGAAGTATACTCTTTAATCATTGCGTGTGAATTACGGAAAGAAATGCGGCATTCGTGCGTTAGATAGACGATATTCTTCTAATAGTGTTTGACTGGCTTCCCATTTGGTCGCATAATAGAGTGAGAGTTGCTCGGACGACCATAGACTAATAGTTTTGATGGTATCTAACTATTTGTATTGTTAACTTGTTTAAATTGTTCAGCATATTGAGAGTGTTTTGCTGTTATACTGCTCTGAAGTTTGGCCTGGAATGTGGTTTCTTTGTTGAGATCAACAACTCAGGATTTCAACTAATCAGAGACAGCCATTCTTCTTGTAAAACTCTTTGTTCTGCAGGTCAGCATTTGAAATCAATTGCCATCTTGTTTTGACCTCATGTTGACAAACAGTCGCCATTCTGTGAAATGCAAATTCAGAGGACCAGTAGTTTTTTGACATCCATTCAGTTTCACTCACATGAGGCTAATTCAATATTCATGACCTCCATAGTGTGTAGAACAAATCATTCTTCTTGAGTCAAAGTTGGAATTAGATATTCCATTTTGCTGAATCAGGTTATCTATACCATTGGAGTTTGGTCTTTGAAGAAAAGGATTATTGTATTTTCTAAAGCTCAAATCTGATTTTTGAAATATTAGTGCTTGCAAAGGTGTTTTGGCGGTTTATGCTTTACTGTTTAATCCTTAAAAATGGTGCTTGTAAATGTGTATTGGCTGGTTTATGCTTTACTGTTTAATCTTAAAGTGAATTTCCTTCCCATATCAAAGGTAGTTATTAAGAAAAATAAGCTTCTTGTTAAAAAGAAGTCAGTTTTAGAATACCTGCCTCGGGTGGAAAAAGCTGAAAAATTACAACGGCGCACTCTGCTGGTTGTACAGAATTGTTGCACGAGATAGGGGTAAAAAACGTATAAATACAATACACATAAATTACAATTATATGCTAAAGTTTAATTTCAAGTGTTATAGATGAACACATACTTCATCACACATAGATAGAATCACAGGTGGTTCCTGATATTAAGATAAGAAACCTTATATAATAGTCTTTCAACCTAGACTGTAGAATATCCAAACACCATATACTTGAAGTAAACACAGTTTATGACATTAGCATAATTTCATGCACTTTAGTATATACCATACACGGTAAAGTTAGATTTTCACAAGATTTCTATTTTCATATTTCAAAGCGAAGACCATACACTGTACAAAAATTGCATTATTTTTTATTTGCTTTATTTGAATCTTAAAAAAAATAAAAAAATTACAGAAAAATATTTTTAAAAAAATTAAAAATAAATATATAAAACATTTTTTTTTTTTAAATGCCAGATTTTGAAGTTAAGTTCGGATGACATAGGATGTTTTCTATCAGGAACGAAGGTACTATTCAGTAGATTAGTAATTCATCTTTGATACATTTAATAACTATATCCAACTACTTAAGAAATATGTCACCAAAAGACACCAAGTTAAGAGCATTCGCAGTGCCAGGCTCAACTGCAGACATCAAGGAAAGGGTAAACATCAGATCAGATGCTAAAACAAATCCGAATGATAGTCAGAAGACATGGAACCAAATAGAGAAACTGTTTAAACAGTGGCAAACAAGAGGGTTGATTCCAGCAGATGATCAACCTGGCCCATAGAAGAGCAGTACTCGACTATGAACATGAACAATGCCTACAACAGCTAAATGTATGGAGGGAAGCTGAACAAAGGTTTATAAGAGTTACAAGTGTGATACTCCATCTGGAATATGCCAGCCTATTGACAGACAGCATAAATGTGGTCCAAGTAGCAGACCTGCCAGTGAGGGAAGACATAGCAGAAAAAACTAAAGACGCTCAAGTTATCCAAACTCCAAAGCTGTATCTAAGCCCGGCCGAAGTCCCTCCTCCCTCCCCAAATGTTGGATTTATAGAATTATTGCAGTTCAATGGAGTCTCCACGGACAAAAGTGTCAAAGAATTGGAGTATGAAGTAAGAGTGCTAACCAGTAAATCCAAACAGCTGATGGAAGAGAACATACGATTAGAAGAAATCACAGAAGAAAGACGACGAGAAAGAGAAACACAAAAGACAGAGTGGGAAGCGCTACAGATAAGACTTTTGAAGATACAGGTAGCGGAGAAAGACATTGAGGCTTGTAGGAACAAGAGAAGGAGAAGGGAGGAGAAGTTTTCAGAGATGGCCATAGAACCAGAGAAGGCAGGTCAGACACCTCCAACAATTCAAGCTCATGAAGAACCAGAGAAGGCAGGCCAGACACCTCCAACAGTTCAAACTCGAGTAGTGCCAGAGATTCAGCTGCAGAATCAACAAAGACGTGGAAGAGGATTCCGGTTTGAGGGATGTTACTGTTGCAGCCAAATGGGCCATTGGTCCAGAGATTGTCCGCACCACAGGATGCTACAAGTACCAGAACATTGCACCAAACAACGGCCCTCCACACAGTTACCCCAGGGGAGGTTTCCATGACTACAACAGAGGCAGGGGGTCTCAGGGATGTCAAAGAGGAATAGTATTTCCAAACATGAATGTGTTGAATGTTATTTAACAATAGTGAGTAGCATATTGCATTTAAATATAAATCATCCACAGATTAGTAGAAGAAGATTAAAACATAGTAGAACATTTAGCAGACTATTTTTGTAATTATGAGAAGGAAAGAGATTACGAGTGATGTTGTTCCCCCACACATAAAACTATTGTGTCCACACAGCTAGTGAGGTCAAGACAATGGGTTTATGCCCAAAAGATGAAGATGAAAGCCTAGTCCTCGCCCAAGACGGAGGGTCCTTACCAAGTCCTCCTGTTTAAATCGACTGCAGTTCAAGGGGCGAAGATACACCTGATGTGGAGCTGTTGAGACCTGAAAACAGAAACTCGATTCTGCTGTGGTGAAGTCTGGCTACAAAGGGAGGTGTTTCAATAAGATCGCTTGTCTCAAACCAGTGAAGAAGTCAACAAGAACCCAGCAGAACTAGAGAGTGACTGTTAGCGGGAGAACAGTGACAGAGTGACAGAAACTGGCACAACATATACCAGCCAGTACATAGATAGACCCCGTCAGAAGACCGGGGCTGTGTTTAAAGGGGAACTTCATTTATTATAAATTGAGGAACATATGGAGTCAGATTACATTCTCTCATAAACACATTTTTATAATAGGTCTGAAGTTTCTGATTTAAGGCATGAGCTGCCAACTAAATAACATAACACTGAGCTTGGATGAAGAAGTTGTAGGTTTTTTACAACAGTTTCAAGAATCAGTCTTCATTTATTTATGTTCAAGTGAATTTGCTGATTTATAAAGTAGTGCATAAGGCAATATCTATTTTTAAGTGAGGGACATCAGCCCTCCATGTTCTTCTGCGTGTAACCCTCTGTGAGAATAGTTCGTATTTCCCTCTAGTTTAAAGAAATATTATTTTGTCATGATTTGTTTGTTTAACAGTGTCAGCCAATCTCTAATCCGAGAGCTATTAAGACGCATTAGCAACACCAAGGGTGTGGTTTTTTCGCAGCAACACTGATACATAATACCATGACAAAAGCCATTATTGAACTTACAAGAAGTAAACTATATTTTTGTGCTAATGGCAGATTTTTAGTCAATGTGCATTTATACCATTGGAAGACGATACATCACACAACATCTTTGTACGCCTTGTGGGTACACAGAGAATTTATATTTATTTACTACGACGTTATGGGTTTTTCCATGTCTTATTCATAATAGAGTAATCATTGCGTTATTAATTGAGCACTTTATGCTCAAAGGAGGGAAGGTCATGATTAGTCTGATAATGGATTTCGGTAACGTTGTAGTTAATAAATAATAACATGTTGTCAACAATAGGTCTCATAACAACAAAAGGTATACCAAAGCTTGGGCCTCCTCCAAGGAGGGAGTGGTCCAGTTTTAGATATTAGACAAATAGAAGTGGATGAATATGTCAGAGCTCTGAGTAATATTATCCAAGTTTTTGTCTACACAGGCTAGGAAAAACTGCACAGATACCAGACGAGACACCAGAAGACACTCCTGTTCGGCCAGGTGATTGGGTGAGGGTGAAAGTTTCCAAAACAAAGTGGGCTGATCCCCGGTGGTCGGAACCGTGACAAGTTGTAATGAACTTCACACGCGCTCCGGATTAAAGGTAAAGAAAAAGGAGCAAATTGACACCACCTCACACATTGTCACCTTCACTGGCAACTTCCAGAGAAGTATTGGAAGCTACAGATGAAGCATTTTATTTCAGACTCCAGCATACAGCTTCCTGCCTACTACCAGCCAGTTACCTGCCAAAGACCAGCCAAAGACCAGTATCTAGGAATGTTAAGCCCTCCCACTATTTTCCAAGAGGGCGTTGCCAGATTTTCAATTTCAGGATTTAACCAGGAGATGGCGCTATATATTAAATAACTATGGCCAAACTTAGTTTTTCACAAGAGAAAATGCAGATATTATATAAAAAACTAAAGTTAAAATCTTGTTTTTAAAGCCCCAAGAGCAATAAAAACACTTGTTAAAAAAATCCTGAGTGAGGCTTTCATAAATTGCATTTAGCTGACGCTTTTATCCAAAGCGACTTACTATTTAATAAATTATAAATGATTATTCATAACAAATATGAGTGATGTGTGATTATTATTCATGCTATATACTGATATAGGGCTAAGTAAGCAATCAATCCTGCAAATTAACCCTTAGTTGTTCAATATATTTATTCAGACAATGTGAGTAGAAATACAGAAATTCTGCTCCCACCTAAGGCCAAAGTTGCAATATTACAACATTTCCGCTCCAGAGGCCAGGTGTTAAATTGGGATTTGATATGTGGGGGGGCTCTGTTAGAAGGTGCGAC
>CALSBW010025047.1:100385-119636 GCA_943590975.1 Lindbergichthys nudifrons
GTGTGTGTGTGTGTGTGTGTGTGTGTGTGTGTGTGTGTGTGTGTGTGTGTGTGTGTGTGTGTGTGTGTGTGTGTGTGTGTGTGTGTGTGTGTGTGTGTGTGTGTGTGTGTGTGTGTGTGTGTGTGTGTGTGTGTGTGTGTGTGTGTGTGTGTGAGTGAGAGAGAGAGTGAGTAACAAGAGCTATATTCAGAGCTCTGCTGCCTTGGCTACAATCTTTCATCGTTGCTGTTGTATGATTGGTGTTTAGCTACGGTATTTAGCGTCTACAGCACCTCCGCTTTTAGGGTTGACGTCGAAGACACAAACGTCACCCGGAGGTCCCCCGGTGTTGTTGCAGGAGCTGCTGCACTAGCTAACGCTACATTAGCAACATTTATTTTGCAAAAGGTGCAGCAGGCTTCAAACACGTTCCCCTCCACTGGTTTCAACCAAGCACTAAATTCGATGTTTTCCAACCAAATACGGTTGAACTTACACTTCCCCATATTTATTTGTAAGTAGATTCGAAGAGACATGAGTTTCTGACTGCCGCTAGCTGAAGCTTGGTTGCTAGGTCACTAGCTGGGTGTTCTCCGATAAGGGGCCGGGGGAAACAAAGTTAGTGATGACTGGTTCCATGTTGATTTATTTCAATACAAATTGTTGGGGGGAACTGAAAGGCTATTACCGTACTGGTTACTTTGGACATTTTCCACAAAACACATTTTAGACGCGATCGCAACACAGAAGTACCTTTCAAATCCCATCATTTTTAAGACCTTCTAAATCATATTTAAGACCTTTCTTATTTTTTGGGTCATATTTAAGACCTTTTTAAGGCCTTAAATTCAGATTATCAAATGTAAGACTTTTTAAGACTTTTTAAGACCCCGCGGGAACCCTGTATGATCCTATCCGTGACATATGGATCTTAACAAAGATCCGCTATACAGTAGTACCAGACATACTGTACATCCAGCTTACTGTATCGAAGTTGATTTCACATGAGCTCCAGTGTGGAACCCCACTGCACCCCCTGGTGGATCAATGATCCATTGCAGCTGGCTTCACAATAATTACATTTATTTATCACAGGGGCGGTCTCAAGTCAGACTGGGGTCAGGATCTTCATCACGGGCCTTTCACGGGCCGACCACGACCCTCGCGTTTCAAACTGTCCTAAATTACCTTCTACATCTGTATGCTGTGTGTACCTTGTGTGCACCGCCTAGTGGTTAAAGCACGTTATTGAATTATTTTTGTTGAATAATGTTATTTGATGAAAAAAATATTAAGAGTACATACTTTCATAGGGTGAAAGTAGAAGGTCAATGATAGAAATATAGAATATAAAAAATCAAGAAGATACTGTAAGTGATCTCTACAATAAAACAGTTTAGTGCCGGATATATAAAGATATTAATATGAGGATGTGCAAAACAGACAAACTAATTAACCTTTATTAACCTGTTAAGCACCACGCCTGTTTTTCATGTTTCAGGCTCGAAAATGACATGCCCAAAACAAATGACTACAACTTAACTTCTAAAAGGGTTATATGAATAATTTCTTTTATCAAAGCAAGGTTACATCTGTGAGTTGGATGTAGAAGTGTCAGAATCAATATAGATGTTTTTTATTTTAAAGAAAATTCAGATTTTACATCGTAAAAAACTGTAAATTATAGTGTCCGTCCAAATATTCTTTTTTACTTATAGTGAAAACTACCCTTGGATGATGGGTTAGTAGACTAAAAGCTTTAGAAATCCAAAGTACAACATATAATAAGTACCCTGTATCAAGATTGATGCAAAACAAGTGACATTTGATCTTTTTAGAGAGGTTTAGCCAAAACCGCCCCACCTCTGAGGTGATTTGGGTGAAAATGTTTTTTTTTCCATATCTCTGGCCGATTGTGATGGTTGACACCTCTTTCTGACCGTTAGAGCCAATAGAATCGAAGGGGGAGGCCCCCACACACAGTTGTTGTGAAAACAAACGGTGGGGGCTTTGCGCATGTAATTTTGCAGCAGAGTGGACCGATCTCTCGCTCTGACATTTGGAAACGAAAAAGCAGTTTTATTGCTTATGGATTATCAGAAATCATTTCAAAGAGGACACAGACACATTGGATTAACCTATGGATTAACTGCAGCATCGTTTTTGTATCGTTTTAATGCCATTGAAGACCAGTTTTGACCAAGGTAAGCCATGTTAGCGTTTCTAGCTACCTAGCTCCACATGTTATGATGTACGCTTTCGTTTATATCGTCGCAAATGTTTATCACTGAGTGTTGAGGTGGGCACCCCCAGATTCTGTGACTCTAGTAGATGCAAAACGAGGGGTTGACTGTGCATCTAGGATAAGTAATAAGGCAGTTATGAGTGAGTTTAGTTGCAGTTTTAGGTTACATTTTTTCGCTCGTGGCTAATTCAGAGGCTGAGTGTTAGCATTGTGGGGTTTTTTTGGAGAAAAAATTAAAAAGATCAGTTAGCTGAGTTTCTTCCCGTTACATGGATATAAAACATTCATAGTTTATTAAATATTAAGATTCCTTAGACGTTGTTTCCTGCAAATGACGCGTTTATCCGCCCGGTACCGGGGGGGCGGTGCGTAACAGGTTAACACATTAAAGAATGCTTTAGGTTAAGGTCTTCTTTTAAATAAGAAAACAGCTTTGGGGGTATTTACAGATAAATATTAAGCCTGACAAAGTACTTAACGTCTAATATATTGCTTTCCTGCAATGTTAACTATGTTGAAGCATTTCTTTTAACTGATATTATACACATTAATTATACTCTTATGTATGTAGATAGTATAAGAAATGTGCAGAATTTGACAGTTTAATGGTGGAGGTATACACACATATTGATATATGTCTTGTAATGCACTGTTGAGGAACCTGTGACCCAAGTTTTTCATTCATTGCATAACTACACCGTAGTTGTGTATATGATATGTCAATAAACCTTAGAAAATCATGAAATCTTGAAAGGGATGTGCAAAATAGTCATTATATATAGTCTTTAATTAACTATTAATAGAGAATAACGAGTAATGAATATACTTTATAGGGATCTGCAGATAAATGTTTAGTCTTCTCAAGCACCAACTATCAAATATCTCTCCTGATTGTTGGCACTTGACAATCACCTTTCCCTGAATTTTACTCAGGTGTAACTAAAGTCTGATTTAAGGGTTGTTTATATTTCACATCATTAACCTCTTAAGCCCTGAGCCTGTTTTTCAGGTCTCAGGCTTGAAAATGACATTCCCAGAACAAATGACCATATCTTCCCTTCTAAAAGGGTTACATCAATAATCTTTTTTCTCAAAGTAATGATAAACCTGTGAGTTGGATGTAGAGAAGTCAGAATCAATATAGATGTTTTTTATTTTAAAGAAAATTCAGATTTTACATAGTAAAAAACTGTAAATTATAGTGTCCGTCCAAAAATTCTTTTTTACTTATAGTGAAAACTACCCTTGGATGATGGGTTAGTAGACTAAAAGCTTTAGGAATCCAAAGTACAACATATAATAAGTACCCCGTATCAAGATTGATGCAAAACAAGTTAAATTTGACCTTTTTAGAGAGATTTAGCCAGAAACCCCCACTTCTGGGGTCATTTGGGTGGATTTGACCTATCTCTGGCCCCCCTTGGTCGATTTTGATGAATGACATCTCTTTATAACCGCTAGAGCCAATGGAATCGAGGGAAAGTGTTATACCCACCAAAACGTTAACAAATAAGGAGTGAGAGTGACGCGTTACTAAAACCGGAAGCTGCATACACTCTGGTGGCTACCATTAGCAGCTAACTTTTCCGCTCCTATTTTTACATAAAAAATGGAATTATGGATTATAAATAATTTCTTCAAAGGCACAGGTACATTATCAACCTATGGATCAACAGTTGTAGCATTTCTTTTTTTCGTTTTAATGCCATTGAACACGTCTTTTTACCTAATTGACAGCTATGGTGAGACGATCTGCCGTAAAAGCTCCGTAAAGGTACGTGTTGTGATGTCTGTGTTTGCTTCCCCTGTCGCAAGTTCGGATCGCTCAGTGATGATACTATACCTAAATAATCAGTGGAGTCTCAGCTTTAATCGGCTATATTGTATGTGCAGCTACGATAAGTAATAAGGGTATTTGTATCTTGAATTGTGTGCCGCAGTGCGTTAGAATGTTTTCGCTCAGGGGTCATTTAGACGCTTCTTATGAGACTTGTGTTTTGTTTTGGTAAAAATTGTTCATATCTTCAGTTAGCTGAGATTCTTCCCGTTAATCTGGTGCTACACATTAATAGTTTCATAAATGTTAAGAAGCCCTGAGACATTACCTCGAAAAAAAAACGGTGGGAGGGGACCGTCGTGCTGAAGAGGTTAATCAGAATCTGCAAAGTAACTAAAATAAATGTAGTGGAGTAAAAATACCAGGTTAACCTTAAAGAAAGCCCTCAGGATTATAAAAGACCCCCATCACCCCAGCCACAACTCTGCTGCCGTCTGGCAGGCGGTACCGCAGCATCCGGACTAAAGGGACAGCTTCATCCTACAGGCCATAAGACTATTAAACACCTGAACTTAGAAACAACATCCATAACATTCATCTGGCTGCTACTTAGAAATTATTTGTCTAATATATCATATTCCAATCACTTGTATATAGACTCTTATTGCACTATTTCACTTTTTACTATTTTTCTTTTTGTATTTACTTGCACTATTTTTTCTGTGTATCTGTTTTATTGTGTTGCACTGTTGGAGGAGCCTGTGACCCAGCGCTGCTGTGACCTAAGGGAGGGGGGGGAGGTAGGACACGTTCGATTCCTGTTTTGAATAGTGTGCCGTCGATGGGTTTCATTCCATTTCAAACTGCTGTTTGACGCTCGGTGTAAACTTCGCGCACTGCCACTCCGACATCCAATCACAGAGCTTGAAGACTAATCACGGGGTTTGTCAAGCAAAGCACATGGTGTAGTCCCAAACGATAGCTGAGGATTCTGGGTAGTGTAGTGTCTTCTGCCATCCTAAACTCCGAAAAAATATTTGTTTCTCCGAATCGAAGGTGAAAAATACAAAAGCATTGTACACAATTTAAACCAATCAATGTTGTGTAATTAACAAGGATAATCTGGTGTTTTTGAGTTGATGAGTAGTGCAGATATCACTGTAAAATCAATCGACAGTAAAGAGAATACTTACTTCCGGGTGTAAAATCCTCCGTTATCCAATGGGAATGGACGCTCACATTGCCTTTGAGCCTGTGTTGAAATTACACCCTCGCCTACTGATTTTAATTTAACCATATATCGAGCCCGATCGTCAATTTCAAATGTGTGCTCTAAAATGATATTTATAAATTACTATTATCATTATTATAAGCAAGACAATAAATGGCAAAGATATGTAGAAAATAACCGTATTTAAGATACGTTCATAACAAACGTAACGTGGGAGAAAATACGTTTCTAGCTAAACGTAATTGAGAATGCAGCTTAGTTCTGTGGGAATGTAATTTTTAGGAGACAGGGTTGCTTTATTTTTACATTTTGTTTGTTTGTATAGCCTCCAATCACAGTGGGTAACATGGCCAGGAAGCAGAACAATTATACTTTTATACATTTCCAAATGACATCCACAACATCTTACATCTTAGTGAAAACGATACAAAAAACACCCACAAATATTTTTCAAAGATCAGATATTGTTTCTTGCATCCATTTCAAATGTTTACAAGGATTGTGCTGGAGTATGCCAAACATGCTGTTGTCAGTTTATAACCTAATGTATTAAAAAAAAAACAGGAAGAGGATCGACATCCTTTTGTAAATATGACTGTCATGCATATATGATGTATTTGAAAGTAATTATTCAACTGTCTTCTCACTGCAGCAACTACACAAATGTGTATGCACCTATCATTGATAGCCAGTCTGAGCCAGAAGACAAAATGGAGCAAAGGTATTCATTGTTACTATTACCACTTAATTTTTCTATTCTATATTGTAAATCTTATTACCAGCTTCATCATTTAATATTACAATACATCACTTTGTCTTTCCCAGCACAGAATACCTGACTGCGGAGGACATTGTTGCAGAACTCTGCAAAAATAACAAATACATCTTGCAGCAGGTTCAATATTAATAGAGCCAATGTATGGGATGGAGCAATCCGCGGCTTCAAAGGTGCCTCATTCGATCCCTCTCATGAGATGTCAGTTAAGTTCACTGAGGATGAGGGACAAACTGAGGATGGAGTGGACACTGGTGGTCCCAAGCGTGAGTTCCTGACCCTCCTTATGGAATGCCTGAGAATGCGAAGAAAAAATCATGTCATAGCAACTGTTTGTGCCCCATGGCAGTGTGACTTTCCCAGCCACTCACTGTCTCAAAATCTGATTCTAAATGTATAATTTTCTCTATAAAGATAGAACTAATACACAATTATTAATGTATAATATAAGCTGTTTTGTGTATTTAATCATGCATTGGTCTACAATTTAATGATGGCTTCTACATATTTTACATAAACAGACAATAAAAAAAATGTGTCCTTCATGCTGATAACTAGTGTATGCATCTGCCAATTAGTAATCTAAACAGAGTAGTGTGTTGAATCCTTATGTCTTGCATTTGAAACAGATACAATAAAAAAAAAGTGAATTTACTGTTGTGTTCAACTTCTGACACACACTGTACATCTTTGCCACAGGAGCCACAGAACACTTGAACTGTCCCCAGATGTTGGCCACAGAAAGGACAAAACATGGCAGCCTGAAAAGACATACATTGATGTAGTAAATCCATTTAATCAAGTCAATCAAAAACACATAGTCTAAATAGTGGTTAGCTAAATAAATAGAAAGATACATCATGTTTACCGTTGAATCTGTGTTGTGTCTCTCTCTCCTTGAATGTCTTCTCTATATTTGTTCTAATGCAAACTACTATCCTGTCATGACTTTGTCTCTCTTCACATTTGATCACTTCTCCACGACAATAGTTACTTATAGTATTGCTACAGCTCTGTATAGTTGCAACATCTATACACAAATACATACATATAAACAAACTGCTAAGAATGTCTCTCTCTCTCTCTTCAAATGTTTCCGCGGTACTCACTATGGCCCGTGTTATTTACCTGCACTCCATTTGTCATCTCTTTTAACAATGTTCTTCCCTCACTTTATCTTCTCTTCATGTGAAGCTCTCCTCTCCTCAGCTGGTGTAGTGGTTAGGCAAGCTACAGTAACGCTAGCTGCGTAAATATGACGCTCTATGTATCAAAACAAAACAAAACTTACCTTCTTATAACTTTCTTTCCTCACGATTTCCATCACTCTTGTTCGTTCTCTCTATGTCTGGTCATACAACAATCTGTTCCACGTAGCGCGCCCCCTAGAGGCCTGGAGCACTTCCGGTATGGTTTTTTTTGGTATGTGTTTTGAGGTTTGTATGTGTTTTTGTATTTGCAGCGTTTTTCTGTAGCGTTTGTTTTCGGGGTTTGTGTGTTGTATTTAGTTTGCATCATTTCTGTAAATGCAGCGTTTTTCTGTTGTATTTGTTTTTCATTTAATTATTTGCAGGTGTTTCCTGCTTATGTATGCGTTTTGGGCCGTTGTTCAGCGTTTGCACCTGCCGACCACCGTAGCTAAGTGAGAAGTAAAGCTGTGCTATGAAAGTTAGCTTTTGCTACCTTTAGATCCATAACAATGCAAGCTAAGTAGCCTAACAGTTAGCTACATAGCTAGCAGTGAGTGAGTGTTCAGACCAGTGGCGTAACTATCGAGCCGGCCAGGGGCCCATGCAAAAAAATAAATCACAACCTTGTTACGCCACTGGTTCAGATACCGGCGCACACACTCAAACGGACTTGTGTGCCTGACTCTACCAACAGGCTTTCATGATTCTGTTTAGATATGCACGTATTAGCCATGAAAGCTTATTATATTAACACGCCAATTTGATATGAAAATCAATGGAGGCTGAGTTAACTTTGTAGGAAAACCTACCGTCCATGATGCCCCTGAGCTGAGTTTTATTTGTTAACTTCATATTTTTCATTTCCTAAAACATTTATTTTCCTCTCATATTAACATTGTGGATCATTGAGACAGCGTGGTGTCCAGAGTCTTATCCCGTTTTCCCACTTCCTCTGAGGGGACAGTTCGGAGGGGGGGCATGAAGAAAGACCTGCACCAGCTTCATCCATGCGTTGTTGTTATCCACGCATTGTTGTTATCACTGGCTCAGTGTCATTTCATTTGACCAAATGTCTTTACATATGCATTTAATAGATTTTATTATTATCCACCTTTTTGTTTTATGTCCTTTTATTTAAAACATTCTTTGAGACTTCATCTTCTGGTTCAAATGTCAATGTAATTTGTATAATCACTCTTTTGTCTTTATTTTACATTAAAATGTTAGAGATTCCATTCAAATCTGTTGATTATTCAGATCTTCCTCAGGCTAGGAATAGCATGTTGATTTGTTTATGCTAAATGCATATCATTTTCTCACAGGATATAGAATGAGACGACACAGTTTTTATCCATTGTGTATGAATGCTTCAGCTCTTCAGACCAACATAGTAAGATGTGAGCATGTTCCTAATTGTGTTGGAATGCAGCCGAGGTCTGGTCTGTTTAATAAAGCGAATCTGCCACTTTTATATTGTAGAATTTGTTCAATTAAAGCAGTCTTTAATTGTTTGTCCTAAACATAGCAATACATGCTTTTGAAATGTAACATGTCTTTGAAAAAATAATAGTATATAGTTTATATTGTGTATCACCTTTAGCTTGAAAATACATAGATGTGTTTTTTTAATCTATAAAATAAATAAATAGACAGACAGACACTTTATCAATCCCAAATTGGGAAATTATTTAACAGCAGCAGTGTGTTCAGGTATTAAAATATTTAAAGTTGGAATAAAGTATAAACTACACAACACAAGTATAATGCACAGCAATCCATAAGAGAAGTCCGATATGTTCATGACAAATCCCCCGGTGACACCAACACTAACGTGGCCGAGTGGACTCCGGAGTTTGCTGCATGAGTTGCACTGTATGATCTGTGGTGTAGTGGGCTGTCACTCAAAAACCGAGTAGCCAATGGGGACACACCCCTGAAAGTCCCGCCCACCTGGGATGTTTGTGTCAAAATCGAAAACAAAAAATGAGGGAGCGCAAAAGAGAAAGCTGCAGCGAGAGCAGAAGTCTGATCTTTGAGAAAGAAGCAAAGAGAACTGCAAAGAAAAAAGACTAATAGTTGACATGATTACACAAATGATTTGTTTGCAATTTATAGTTTTATTTTTGA
Source organism: Lindbergichthys nudifrons (assembly GCA_943590975.1). NCBI lineage: Eukaryota > Metazoa > Chordata > Actinopteri > Perciformes > Nototheniidae > Lindbergichthys > Lindbergichthys nudifrons. The sequence continues at coordinate 109,710 of CALSBW010025047.1, forward strand.
AATTTATTTTATTTTGCTTGACTCAGTTTTATTTTATTTTAAACTCATAGTTTTGCTTTATCTTTATGATACAAAACTAATCCCATACAGAGCCACTATTTCAAGCATACTACGTCATTGAATGCCGCCGAAGGACTGTTCCAATGTCCAGCATACTTGGAATTCTACCGAGCCCGGCGTACTTCGAGGCTGCACATGTGTAGATTTCACGGTCTTAAAATCCCCACAATGCTTTGCGCACGGACCAATTTCCCAAAATCTGTGGCGGAAATGTAAGAAGGGGCCTCTCATATGACGCACACCTGCACACTTGCTAGCCTGTTCCACTCTTTGTTTTCCGAATGCCAGGAAGGATTCTTGCCTAGCTTCTGAAGGAAGTGACTCGGAAGACATGTGCTACCAAGCAAGAAATTACATTAAGAAACACCCAGTGGGTTGCTCGCCCTGGCTGCAGTGCCTGACCCCTGAACTTTAAAGCCTCTCCCAAACTGGAGCCCTTAAAGTTACCTTGCACCTCCAGGGATTTTGGTATGGAGCAGGTGCACTCTGTAACTCGTACAGCCTTTATTACTCCCATACATCCAGATCATTCAAGCCACCAAATGCTGCTGATTCAAACTTTAACGACTCAAATGTTCCATGGCTTTCCTTTAAAAGCTCAGCAGTGTCCCCTCTGCAGACCTGTGTTCCTGACACTGACTTATGCTCCCCTGGAAGTCTTTTACCACCGCAGCATTCACTTTTCTTTATCGTGGGAAGTACATTTCACTTTGCTTGCTGACACGCTGGTTAAGCTAAACAAAAACGTTTCAATCAAATCTTGGTTATCCAATCTTGATTGAAGAGATGAGAGAAGATCAGCTGCATTATTTGCTGTGATGTTCATGTACATGGCTCTTATTTCACGTCTCATACCTTCTTTTACTGCATACATGACCTAAAATGATTATATTTTCCTTCTTTGCTGATGTTTATTTTTAGCTCAAAGGTTCTGAAGGGGCAATCCGTCTACCAACTGTTCCACGTTTGCTGTAGAAAATAAAAACAGCTGACGTTGCGAAATTGTGTTATAAGTTGTTGTTCTGTAAAGTCCCTTTCCTTTTGAAAAAAGTTCTCAGTTTCAACAGAGTCATGCACCCGTGTCAGCGATTTATGTAAGATAAGATAAGATGGACCTTTATTAATCCCCAAGGGGAAATTCAGGCATTCCGTGTGTGAGGTGTCCACGTGTGCGTCTCGGCCCCAATCATAAAATACTGAGAGTACACGTGCGTGACAGGAAGCTCCAAACGTTTTTAGAGTTGTTCATGTCTGCCTGAGTAGCTTATATTTAGTTATACTGCCATTTAAAAAATAAAGATAAATGTGATAAAACAGTGTATTTGTATGTTATTTCTATGTTTAAAAAAAAAAATCAGAAGGGACTATTGGCCCCCGGGCATATTCACATTATCCAATCTGGCCCTCTTTGAAAAAACTTGTGACACCCCTGCCTTAGCCTAACCACAAAGCTTTCCTTAAATTCATAATGATAAACACTTGTTTCAACTCATTTGCAAACAAACTATTAATTTATGTATGAGAATGTCTTGCTTTTTAGTTAGCCAGAAAGCCATTGGTAAGCATCATAGCATGGGAACAACGAACCTGTCAGTTAAGCAGTAGAGGTGAATGGTTCAAAACAAGCCTCACCAACCCTGGAAATTGATCACTCTTTTTTAAAGAGCTGCACTCAGACCTGCTCAGTTAACACCCAAGTCATCATCTCCTTCTTCCCCAAGTGCTCTATCCTCTCCCATTCAACCGGTCCTGTGTAAGGTTATCTATAATGAATGAGATGTGTGGGAGAGACACCGCACATATTAATAAAGCTTTACCTTCCATACAGTATGTGGAGGGTAAAGAAAAGAGACAGCTCAGCCAGAGACGAAGACCATCGACAGATTTCTGTTATGCATAAAATCACCAGTATTTGCCACCATGAATAAATAAAAGAATAGATTAACCCAAGTATATTGTGCATGTAAACAACACCTTCATCTGCATAGTTGTTACCTTGTTGTTTTTGTATTCATAGAGGTGATCAACTGTTACAAAGGAATTACATGATGTAACGGAGAAGGTTTTTTAATTTTCCTTCTCTCAATTCTTGTCGCCTATTTCTCCCGGGTGCAATGCTCACAAAAGAGTGTATGGAGGAGAGGAGTGTGTGTGCCCCTCGGTAGATACAGAGAGTGTATGAATAGGTCAAAGGTTGTTAATGAATGTTGTTTTCCTCCTCTGCTGATACTGTCCGATTGCTGAGCCCTTGTGTTTAAAGCTGTCAAGTGGCAAGCCAAAACCATTACAGCCATGGGATAAATACAGAACATTTGCAGTAATCCTGTGTGTGTGAAGGTGTGTGAGTGTGTGTTGCAGCTACTGCAGAACATTCTGCAGGGCTGATTTTGTCAAAGACATTGGGCAGCATTCTGAGGACAAACAAATTAGGTTAAGTCAGGAAAAATCTATGATTTACAAGTACACAAACAAACAAGCACACACTTCCTGCATGCAGGTAGCTGGAAATGTGTGTGTATAAATACCCACATCATCAACCGCGCTGTGGAAGACTGTCTGAGAGTGTTTTGGAGCTTTGTGCTCATAAATCATACTGAACAAGAGAGAGGGAGAGGAAGAGAGGATATGCTGAAACTCACTTGGCCAGCTGGATTTTAGTATTTCAAACCTCCCCATACTGTATTCAACCTTTGTCTTTCTCCAATCCTACCTCCTTTTTCTAGTCACCCTCTCCTCTTTTATTTCCTTTTTTCTCCTTCTCTCCCATGTTCACCCTCCCTTTTATCATCCTGCATTATTCCCTCCCATTCCTCTCCTTGTCCTCTAACCCGGCCAGCACCAATCCATCTCAACACATACCTGATATCTGGATTTACCCCCCCACCTCCACTACTTCCTTAACCTGCACCAGCCATCCTTCCTGCCCTCCATCACTGAAAACCTCGGCTCTGCCCCAATCCTTCTCCTGCTCCTCACCACTTCCCTCTTCCATTATCTATTAATCTCCTTCTCAGCACCCTCTGTTCTTGCTATTCACTTCCAGTGAAGCAGAGATAGTGGACTTTCTTTTCCCCCCAGCACACATCAATCTGCAGCTGTAGCAACAATCTGAACTAAAAGCAGAACACTCTGAAGCCCTTAATACTTGCCCCAAGAAGGGTCAAATAATTTTCCCATTCATAAAGTAAGGTGGCCGACAAGTGCAAACGCGCTACAACGGCCCAAAACATTTCCATTAACCAGTTAAGCCCCATGCCCCCGGTACCGCAAGAAACAGCGTCTGAGGGCTTCTTAATTCATAGGTTAATCCAGTGGTTCTCAAACTTTTTCTGTCATTCCCCACTTTGAACAGGTGGGGCTTGAAAAGTTCCTCATCGCTCCAATAAAATGGTAGGCCAAGCTTAAAATTGTCAAATGTATCGTTCTATAACAGAGGTCTCCAACCTTTTTAAGGATGAGAGCTACTTTCAAAAAATAAAACAAGTCGTGAGCTACTTTTACTCCTCTTTTTTTGTAGTGTATATATTTAGCACATTTTAACATTATTATATGCTGACCTTTAACCTTTGTGTGCTGTTTGGGTCTGTGGGACCCGTTTGCAGTGTTTACTAAAATAACATGTATTCAATTTAATTATTTTAACCTGCTTTATTTGGGGGTGGACCTCCCCTCCAAGATGTTTTTTTAAATGTTGAAGTGAAATGCATCAATCTGGAGCACTTTGAGCACAACATGAATTGATGGATACAGCTCTCAACACTCAGATGAAAGAGAGCTGTATACTTTTCAATAATCCAAACATCTTTAGAATATGACACAACCAATAACAAATCATTTAAACTGGTTTATTCTTATCTTATGTTATTAGCATTCTTTCTTTCTATTTATGCATATTTTACTAATCACTCTCCTTTAAACTGTTTTTTTTTTTTTTACTGTCCTATAGTACACATTGGAATGATTTCTTACTTTATTTTTTACAACCAGGCTATATTAAATAGATAAAGGTGTGCTCTCTCTCTCTCTGTCTCTCTGTCTCTCTCTCTCTTGCTCTCTCTCTCTGTCTCGCTCGCTCACAGAGGCTATGTGCTCCTCCGTGGCGATGACGGCTTACGTTAAAAAATAATAATAAACATAGACCTATTTTTAAAGTGGGGGGACACAAACGGAATTTCGAAAAGTGTCACGGTTAAACTCCTTATGAAGTGGTGAGGTGCCGCTTGAAGTAAACATGTATTATTTTGAATTGTATTTTAGTGAACATCTATTGTTTGAACTGTTTTAAGTAATCACATATATAGATATTGTGTTCTCACTTGCAACTCACTGACCCAGATGTCCTGTTACACACACATACACCTCCTTCTACTAGACCACACACACCCATATTCTTTTCAAGGTTCTTTCTGGGCTCATTATATCTGTGCACAAGGTTTAATTGTCTGAGAAGGAATAGTTTATGTGAAAACTTGTTGGGAAAATAAGGGAGTGAATACCGGTGCAGAGATAACGAGTGACTCTGCCCTTGTGAACTTTCGAATCAAAGAAGAATACATACTTTTTCCCAGAGCTCTGATTCGCTGTATTGGACCCGGCCAGAGGTGGATCCAACCAGTAGAAACACCTGGGGGAGTGAGCAGCTCAAACAGCTCCTCCCCACGGACTCTCTGATTCGCTTCGGAGTGAAATGGGAAGGAGGAGTCGACACATCTCCGCCCCAAAACTTGGATATTAATACTGTTGTTTTTGTATGTAAAAATACTTCTTGTTTGCTGACTGGCTGGTCCCGATACCTGTATCGCACAGCGGAAGAAACCTGAAGTCCGGAGTACTCCTGTTTCCTACCAGTAAACTCAGATAATTGTTATAACTTTTGATTCCGGTGTTTTCTATTCCTTTCTTTATTAAATAGAGATCAGCCTCATCTAACGAACGGCGCGTAGCGGAGGGGGGGGGGGCTTTCAGCCACCACCTAGGTGTTTTGCTACCAACAAATGGTGACCCCGACGTGATGAGTGCTGGTCTCTAGAAAGGAACACCGAGAGCCAGCAGACGGAATTCAGTCCAGGGGAGGACACCGAGATACCGTTGACAACTAAACCAAGCGCGCTATATACAAAAGGTGAGCAGACACCTGTTTTGACTATCAAAAATCTGTGATTGATTATACTAAAAAATGTAGAGTTGTCAGCGGCGTTCTCTGTGTTCTTAGTCACGGTAGGAAATACAATACATATTCTAGTTGGGAACCAGGGATAGTGCTTAGAGTCAGGTAGTTCAGTCCTGTACCTAACGCACAAAAGTGCTTGTAAGAGGCGGGTAGTTCAGTCCCGTCCTACAACTCACTAAAAACGAAGACTGCAAGGCTGTAAAAAACAGATGGGTTAAATTCCCCGTAGGTCAAGATAAGATTGATCAATACGGTTGGCTTGCAGTGCTTTAATTAAAGACTGCGTTGGTGTAAAAAACAGAAGGGTTAAATTCCCCGTAGATCATGATAAGATTGATTAATATGGTTATCTTCGTAGAAGCTTTAAATGTATAAAATTACTGTAATTGTTATATTGTGGGTGATTTGAGGAGAGAGACGCGACCTCCAACTAACTATTTGGAACGACTGAATCTCATCACAACTCTTGCTGTGGGGTTAATCAGGCTCATTAAACGTGACGATAAAGAGATTTTGTTGACTGGGTTCCGACTCCTTGCCTGAAGCCGCAATCGCCGTAAGGGGGTTGTAGAAGTTTGCTTCAGGAAGTCACGCTATCTGTTGAAATATACATCGCACAATAAAAATCTGCCTGACTGTATGGGGATAAATGTGTGTAAAACTGCAAACATAATATAAGAACACCACTCTGTACACAGTACATACTTAGAAAAGAAGTAGTACACGGAGATAGAATTCAGATAGTACAAAGTCTGTATAAGGGAATAAACTCTGTGTGATTTTTTAAGTCAAATCTGTGTAATAATTGAGATAAGTAGAGCTGTGCAGGCAAGTTTGCAGAACACAGAGAGAGAGAAGTTCATTCGTGGTCAGCTGCTGCCCTCTGGTGGCGAACAGGGAGTGTTACAATATTCTGAACAATTACACACAGGACGTTAAGAGTAAAGACAATAATTGTCCAGTATATTAAATAAATACAAACGAACACATATCAACATAGTCAGATAATATAAACAAGGTCAATCATGGAAGGAGATTTTGAAAAAATGATATAGGCGTTCCAATTTCCGGAAGCTTCCGCGAGCAACTGGTCAGGTGCTACCATATGGTGGCCAATAGGGTGTGGCACAAAACAAACAGACACTAATGATAAATTAAGGTTTGGCTCCATCTGCTGGACATATGATATATAAGTAATAATAATATATAATATATAACTGATATTTAGTACCTGATATATAAGGCTCGATATTTCTGAAAATTAGAACACCGTTAACGGCATTCTATTTCAGAAAAAGGGGGGATGTAGATCAGGCAATATGTATGTGAGATTATTACGTTTTTAAGAGAAATTGATACATTTAAAATAATCTAGTTTTGGTTCTGTTTTGTTTTGTTTTGTTTGTTTGTTTCTCTTTAGTTCGGTTTTGTTTTATTTCTTTTGTTTATTGTTTTCTGCATAGTCTCTTGTCCACACTCCAGTCTAGTTGGTGGCGGTAATGCCAGCAACGTCTAAGTTACTTTGTCAACCGCCAATAAACACTAAAGAAATAGAAGAGATGAGTTCAAAACCATATTTCCAGCAACTTAAGGGCTTGGTATGAGACTTCTCCACACAGGTTGCTGACGCCTAAGGGGGACCCGAGAAACACGAGGCCAACACAGCAGAGTTCGTCTGGCTGAAAGTCATCAGGCCTAAGTGACTCAACCCCAGGTTTTCCGGCCCCTACCGAGTGACCCAAAGGACCTACCATGCTGTCCGCCTAGAAGGAAAGGGAGAGAACTGGTACCACTGGAGCCAGTGTGCGGTCGGAAAAAACACCTGCGAGGACCCTAGACGACATCAGGACAGATCTGGCCCTCGTCAAGGCAGTCGACCCAGAAGGCGTCATCAGCGGACCGGAGGAGGAGGATCGGGAGGACATCTCTCCAGCATCGACCCGGAAGCCGCCATCAGCGGGCCAGAGGAGGAGGATCGGGACATCTCTCCAGCATCGACCCGGAAACCGCCATCAGCGGGCCGGAGGAGGAGAATCCAGAAGACATCTATCTAGCAGGCAGCCCAGAAGCCGCCGTCAGCGGGCTGGGGGGACAAAGACACGGCAAACCAAGACGGCACAGGGAACTCCACTTCCCGCTGAAACAGGTTGAGAGAGCCGGTGTGGAACTTTGTTTAACAATCCATTTTTTGAGGAACTTTCAACTTTATTTTTATATCCCATAATTTAAGGGATTTGTATTTTTTTTTATTCTACAGAACTATGTGTTACCAAAAGAGGGAAAAGTTTAAATAATGTCTTTTCTAATTTCTGTGGCCACTTTTATTGCCATTTTAGTGACATGTGGTTGTTGTTGTGTGCCTTGTATCAGCTCATTGTGTGTTAGACTCATCAGTTCCACCATTGAGGGAAAAGGTGCCCTTTCCCCTTCGTACCAAATGCCCTTGTTGGCTTATGCGTCGGAGGAGGAAGAGTACGATGACTCAGCTGACAAGGACGCACTTTTTAAAAAACATATTTTATTCTCCCTCCACTGTCATAAGAAGTTGTTGTAGTGGACTGTTCCTAAAGGTTTAAAGTGCTCTAAATCCCAGCTTCTGATGGATTTATATACATGTTGGGACAGACACAGTAAAAAAAAATGACAGTAGTTATGTTTCAAATGCTATATGTTGATCTCGTGAGGTGAGATCAAAAGAGGGATTGAAGTAAACAGATATGGTTCTAAACTGTATTGAAGTAAACATGTATTATTTTGAATTGTATTGAAGTAAACATGTATTATTTTGAATTGTATTTTAGTGAACATGTATTGTTTGAACTGTTTTAAGTAATCACATATATAGATATTGTGTTCTCACTTGCAACTCACTGACCCAGATGTCCTGTTACACACACATACACCTCCTTCTACTAGAGCACATACCCATATTCTTTTCAAGGTTCTTTCTGGGATCATTATATCTGTGCACAAGATTTAATTGTCTGAGAAGGAATAGTTTATGTGAAAACTTGTTGGGAAAATAAGGGAGTGAATACCGGTGCAGAGATAACGAGTGACTCTGCCCTTGTGAACTTTCGAATCAAAGAAGAATACATACTTTTTCCCAGAGCTCTGATTCGCTGTATTGGACCCGGCCAGAGGTGGATCCAACCAGTAGAAACACCTGGGGGAGTGAGCAGCTCACACAGCTCCTCCCCACGGACTCTCTGATTCGCTTCGGAGTGAAATGGGAAGGAGGAGTCGACACATCTCCGCCCCAAAACTTGGATATGAATACTGTTGTTTTTGTATGTAAAAATACTTCTTGTTTGCTGACTGGCTGGTCCCGATACCTGTATCGCACAGCCGTAGAAACCTGAAGTCCGGAGTACTCTGTAAAACTTGTATACGTGTTTTGTTTCCTACCAGTAAACTCAGATAATTGTTATAACTTTTGATTCCGGTGTTTTCAATTCCTTTCTTTATTAAATAGAGATCAGCCTCATCTAACGAACGGCGCGTAGCGGAGGGGGGGGCTTTCAGCCACCACCTAGGTGTTTTGCTACCAACACGCTCCACATTGCTTTTCTTCCCGACTGCAGCGCTGTTGTGTGTGTGTGTGTGTGTGTGTGTGTGTGTGTGTGTGTGTGTGTGTGTGTGTGTGTGTTTGTGTGTGTGAGCAGGCTCGGATTGGCCATCGGGAGATTCAGGACTTTTCCCGGTGGGCTGCTGGCTCTGGCATAGGTGGGCCGTGGACTTTCACAGCGCCGCTGCGCCGGTACCGCACCCGCCACCGCAAACACCCGCCGTTGTGAGGCTCCGGCGGGTCCGGCGCAGCGGCGCTGTGAAAGTCCACAGCCGTTGCGAGTCTCCGGCTGTAACAGTCCACTACCGCCCGCGAGGACCCAGGTTCGATTCCGGCCTGAGGTCCAAATAATTAATTAAACACATTTTTTTTTTTTTAAATCTCCCGTTCATCACGTCCATTCGCGACCCACCTATCACATCTCTGCGCCCCACCAGTGGGGCGCGCCCCACACTTTGAGAAACGCTGGGTTAATCCAATGCGTCTGTGTCACTTTGAAATGATTACTGATAATTAGGGCTGTCAAGTTTTTTTGCGTTAATAACGCGTTGAACCAAAAAAAATGAACGCCACTAATTATTTTAACGCGATTAACGCATGTGTATTTTTTGTCCTCGGCCGCCCCGTAGTTTCAGAGCGCATCGAGTTTAAAATACCATCTACAAGCTGATGCTGACAGCCCCGCTCCTGCCGCCCGCTTGTGGAAGACCACACTTCCACACTCACCGGCAGGCCCGGACTGGCCATCGGGAGGACCGGGAGGGAGTGTGTATGTGTGGAGAGAGCGAGGCACACCTTACGTGTTGTTCTTGTTGTTAGCATCTGGTGCTAGCTAGCTGCGCTAACGGATATAAGGAGCTGTTTCAATGAAAACAGAGGAGCGACATTTCGCCGACAACTGCGCCGAGCACTTTACTTTATGCAGGTAGCCAGACAGTGGGACATTGTACGAAAAGTCAGCACACTCAGCACGGATAGTGCACGCAACATGATTGCAGCGTCCAGGCAGCTCCCGTTCGAGCATATATGCCTTGAGCTGCACATAGCTCCAACGATCCATCACAGTGTCTCCACATTCACTCACTCACTCACTCACTCACTCACTCACTCACTCACTCACTCACTCACT
>CALSBW010025047.1:151895-193273 GCA_943590975.1 Lindbergichthys nudifrons
TCAACGAACGGCGCGGAGAGGGCAGATAAGTGTCCAACTCTAACAAGAACAAGCATAGGTAAGGAAGAGACAAAGCCGGTGATGTCCCCAGGTGGCTGCAGCGTAGGAAGAGAGAGCGGGCTGTTGGTTTCGACTTCCTTTATCCTCTTGTTCTCTCCCGCTGTGCAGATAGTGGGACCGCCCTTCTCATCTGCATAGGTTCGACATCGCGTAAAACAGATAATTTCAACATTGGTATTCCCTGCCTACTTCCTTAAACCTTTTCTCCTCCTTATCTCTGTCATGACTTTCTATTTAATATCTTATAAACAGCTGTAATAGTTAGTAAAGAAGTCCTAGAAACACCTCTACGGCACAGTTCTCATTTACGGTAACTCCCTCTGACGTCATAGCTACTCACGTAATGTGAAAACACTCTACGATCAACTGTACCTTCATTTAATATTCAACAGTAATAATATCTCGACGTCTATAGATGTAGTGTTAAAGTCCGTAGGTTTTGGTGTGCAACAGTCTATGTCATTTTCACTTTACATTCAGAAACCGTATTATCAGCCACATGCTAACTGCTAACTGGATATGAAGGATATTCAGAATAAAAGTTTGGCATTGAGATCTCCTGAGAACTTCCGGGTTCTTTCACAATAAAACAGCTTTTAGACTGACGATATGTTTTAGACTAAATCATGCTATTAAACATTGATTTTAATTTCTAACAACCGGCGCATCAAATATATATCCTAACGTCTATCCCTTGACCTCTGTGTGAAACGTCACGGGGTTAAGGGATAGTGGATAGGAGAATTCAAAAGGATTTAGGAGAAGAGACTGCGGTACTTTAGAGAATCCGACTGCACTTTCACTATCCGACGTGTTTATGATGCGCCAGCGGACGTCATAAATGTGCGTCTGCTGCTGTGGGGAAACTATGGAAACTACAGACGCCCCTGATAAATACATACATATTTTGTATCTGTGGAAGCCGTAGCGCTGTAAAAAGCATGACCAATCATTTTAGCCGGCCCGGCTAAAATAACTGGATAGAGTGGCGAAGTCCCTCCCCTTCCGGTGGACCTCCATGGGACCTTATTTCGGAAAAATTATGTATCGAAGTCAATGGAGAGAGAAAGATTATCTTTCGATCCCGTTTGAATTGTGCCACGAATTACACATGATGTTTGTCAATTTAAAAGTTAATTTTGCAATGTGTCGTAAAACTGTGAAGTAACACATTTTTTGGTTGAAACGCTCAATGAACTACATCTCTCGCACAACAACACACGTCACCAAGATGACCGTCACTACTGTCTTGCCAAAAAAGGGATTGACTACCCTCACTATCACCACAATGAAACACTTCCAGAAGAATGTCATGCAAAGCTGCCTGCCTGCCTGCCTTCCTTTGATTCTCTCTGAACCAACCTGGTCTCACCAGAATGCGCGACTCCACCACGACTCCTTAACACCGCAGTGCATGGTGGAGTCACGAACTTTGCTACATTTACGTGTCTGCACCACGCAAACAACCCCAATGTAAAGTGAATGAGGCTCCTTTGTAGTGGTGCACACACGCATTTCTACAACGTCCAGCAGTGAGCTTTTATTCTATAAAACGTTTTTAAAATCTACTTTATAGCTTGTAGTAACTCACGAGAGGCTTCTTTTATTTTATTTGTATTCATAATCATTTTATTTTTCGTCAGAATGTATTATGGTGCATTATTTACCAATTTTTGTTCTCAAAAAACAGTGCATTGTGTGTAATACAACTGTGATTTTTATTAAATGAGTTAGTTTTTAAGGAAGGCCAGAGGTTCAGCTGTGTCAAATAGATTGTTCCCTTTAGTTAACGTTATTTAAAGGATAATTATATTCCTATTTGATCATGTCCCCTTTATTGTATTACGGACGCAAAGAGCAATGTGAGCGTCCATTCTGTTAGAAATTAAAATCAATGTTTAATAGCATAATTTAGTCTAAAATATATCGTCAGTTTAAAAGCTGTTTTATTGTGAAAAAACCTGGAAGTTCTCATAAAATCTCAATGCCAAGCTTTTATTCTGAAAATCCTTCATATCCGGTTAGTGGCTACTAGTTAGCATGTGGCTAATATTACATTTTCTGAATGTGAAGTGAAAATGACATGGAGTGTTGCACACCAAAACCTACGGACTTTAATATTACGTCTATAGACGTCGAGATATTATTACTGCTGAATATTAAATGAAGGTACAGTTGATCGTAAAGTGTTTTCACATACGTGAGTAGCTATGACGTCAGAAGGAGTTACCGTAAATGAGAACTGCCGTAAAAGTGTTTCTAGGATTTCTAAACTAACTATTACAGCTGTTTATAAAGTATTAAATAAAAAGTCATGAAAGAGATAAGGAGGAGAAAAGGCTTAAGGAAGTAAGCAAGGAATACAAAATGTCGAAATCCTCTGTTTCACGCGACGTCGAGCATCGAAGACGAGGAGGGCGGTCCCCCTATCTGCACAGCGGGAGAGAACGAGAAAAGTATAAAGGAGATCGGAAAGGACAACCTGGGCTCTACGCGGCTTCTTCACCACGGGACTTCACCCCGGCGAGGCAACAGCTGCTCTGTCTCTCCTCTTACCCTCTGCTTGTTGTATCATCGTGCCATTTAATTAAACTCAACCAATTTCAACCTTTTCGGAGACTCCATTAGTCTCTTCATTCTAAGCTCCTCTCCTGGGCGCGAGAACAACGAATACTTCTAACAATTCCCATTGGATAACGGAGGATTTTACACCCGGAAGTAAGTATTCTCCTTACTGTCGATTGATTTTATTTACAGTGATCTCATCAACTCAAAAACACCAGATTATCCTTGTTAATTACACAACATTGATTGGTTTAAATTGTGTGCAATGCTTTTGTATTTTCCCCCTTCGATTCGGAGAAACAAATATTTTTTCGGAGTGTTTCGATGGCAGAAGACACTACACTACCCAGAATCCTCAGCTATGGTACTACACCATGTGCTTAGAACGTGTCCTACCCATAGACTGTATATATAAATGGACGTAGGGTCCGTGACGTCACCCATAGGATTCTGCAGAGTTGCCGAGAAGCCCTTAGTAGGCGGAGTCGGCCAATAACGGCTCGACAGTGACGTCAGAGTCTAACTCCCGCCTGCTCCAAATAAAGGCAAAGAGGCGGGACCTGCTGCCTCCGAGCTGGAAGTAACAGAGCTAGCTCAAGCTAAGAAGCTAAGCTAACATGCTACCCATCTGCACACTGCCGTCACATTTTACGTTTCTAAGGTAAGCGGACATGAGACTATTCAGCAAAACTATAAATAATAATCTAAGTTATTGAGTTTTTAGCATAATACTTCAGAATCTTAAAATCCCTTAACGTTTGTATGCAATGTGCTAAATGCAACACTGGAATCAAGCAAATATTAATATGTTTGCATGACATTAGTTCTTTATATTTTGCTATCACTTAATTATACGTTTAATACATTTAAGTCAAGCTAAGGTACATGTGATGATAGCTAGTTAGTGCTCTTACCTGTGAGGCCTCCTCCAAACAGCATTATAACCAGACTGTATCATTAAAACTATAAGTACCAGTTCTAGATCCTTGACTTTAGACAAACAATTCTAAAGACAATGTATTTAAAGACCAATCTTTATTTGAAGGTGCCTCTTAACTTGAGATATTAGTTATACAGTAATAGTATTGACAATCTAAAAAAGCTGAGCAACTCAACAGTCAACTTTATATTTCTTATTGTCTAAAGCATTTATTATTTTCATTTTTCCCCTCTCATATTCAGTGTGGAGTGTGGATGGATTGAGACAGCGTGGTGTCCAGAGAGCTGCAGAGACTTCAGAGAGAAACCCCCGTGTGATGGACGTCCTGTCTGTTGGTTTGGAGAGGACTGAGGGTCTTTCCTCTGCGAGGAGGACCAGGCCTGATGGAGGAGCCCATGCTGGGCATAGCTGATACCACCTGATCAGGCCTAGTCTGTCACTTTATTTGACTAAATGTGTTTACTTATACATTTAATACACCTTCTGTCCATATGTGCTTTTTATTTAAAACATGTTTGATTAACTTTTGGTTCACATTTCAATAAATTGAATTTGTATTTGCACTCCTTTTGTCCATTATTCTTACTGAAAATGTTAGATTACACATTCACATCCGACTGAAGATTGGCCCCATTTATTTGTGATGTTGCAAACTCTGCGGTACAAGGTACATGTTGTGAAGCTCATAAAGTGAGGCAAATCAGCTGAGTGTAGATGTGGAAATAGGTGCATCCGATCAGCTGACTGTGTTTTCACAATAAAAGTAGTTTCTTAGTGAATGTCCTGTACTGCTCTTAACATCTCATAACATCAGCTTTTAATTTTCCTCTTGGATGTTCTTCTTGACCCTCAGAGAAGGAGAAAATGTTGAGTCGTGTCTTTCAGGCATGTCCTTTCCTAACAAAAATTACAGGAAACATAAAACATATTATTGTGTTATTTATGAAAGCGGTGTGTTTTTGTGTTTAGGGGCTGTAGATATAATTATGTTATATGTTGAGCTACAAAGACAATCAGATTATGAATGAACAGTATTAAATTAATCAACATTGAAATATATTTTATTATCAAAATAATATTGAACTGTTATCAAAACGTAGTGCAACTGTAGAAGCTTGCTCTGTTGTCTCACTGAAAGAATCACTTTTACCACGTTTTTTACAGACAATATTGAGATAAATAGTAGCAGTTGTGTTAAATAGCTTTGCTTTCAATACATTAAATTAGAAAGCTGACAAGTCATATTGCTTGTTAACATCTAAATGTAACCTTTTGCATGGAAAAAACCCTCAACTTCACTGATGTGTAGGTGATCTAGTATTTAGTATTGTTTAATGGAATGTATATCAGTGTATTAAAGTCAATACTTCATTTACTTAAACCAATATCTTTCTTGATTCTTTGTACAGTATGAAAAAAAGAGTCTTTGTACCTGTGCTGAAGTTCACTGCTGTGAGGAGTCCAGTGCTGTCTCTCACTCTCTGGTCCAGCCTGTCTGCATCACCTGGACACTTTAAACAAACATATATATATGGAAAGAACCATGTGTACAAACAATATAACTTATTCTCTTCTGTTGAACATGTTGGATTGTGTATTGTCCGAGTCAGGGTCCTTTTTATTTTACTGTAACTTTGGAAGTTCTGTTACCAATGCTTACTGTTTATTTGATACCAATTTGGTAATACAATTAATAAAAACAACAAGATTTGGGTTCGTTCTTCAGATGACTGTGACGTTAACGTGTAAGCTCAATAATGAACTCCAGCTCAACCAACCATATTGTAATATCGAAGTAATCATCTTGAAATATGACATTAATAATTGTAATATACACACTTTTTGTGATATACTCACTATTGTGAGGTTGATTTCACATACACTACTTCGACATTAGCCTGTCTACATACTCGAGCATAGCCAATTTAAATTAACCTTAGCGATGCATACAGTTCCTACCTACATAAAAAAAAAATATCTCTCTAAGTTACAAGGATGACCTTATTTTATCAACCTCAAACAGAAGCCGTTTGTTCTACAGTATTATCCCACTTAACGCTGAACACTTGTCTATTTCGTTTTAACCTTTATATATACGGTCTATGGTTTTAACTTGGAGGCTACGAATAGCATCGTTAGCACCGATGTAGCTACCACTCGCTTACACGCTAACACATTCATTACGTAGCTGATTAAAACCATAAACACATAAATAAAGTACTCGAATTTCACTTACCGCAAAACGGCATTCATGCACCGTCTGTTTCAACCGCAGAGCGAGTCACAATAGTCCGATATATAAGCATGAAGAACAAACAAACACGGCCGGGGTCAAGTTGTGTTCCCTGGATGAACTGAGCAGGCAGAGTCCCTGTAGCTTCACGGAGCAGGCAGCAGAGAGACAAGAAGCTAACAGCAGCAGTCACTTGACAGAGCTGTCACTCAATGTGACCACGCCCTAATTTATGCAAAAACTTTAAGACCTAATATAAATAAAAGGGTCGCGTTAGAAAACAATTCACTCACAGATTCATAATCATGAAGGTGGAATCTAACTATATCTATAATAATATGTATTGGATCCATGGGTAGAAACAGGTTTTTTTAGGCTGTGAAATTGGGCATTTTAACATGGGGGTCTATGGAAATTGCTCCTTTCTGCAGTCAGCCCCTATTGGCCAATATATGAACTGCAGTTTGTGGCACTTCCGTATTGGCGTCCCGGCTCTTCCCCAGAGTTTGCCGCTTGGTCCTACCCCCCTCCCCCCCTTAGGTGACAGGCTCCTCCAACAGTGCAACACAATAATGCAGATATACAGAAAAATAGTAAAATAGTAAAAAGTGAAATAGTGCAATAAGAGTCTATATACAAGTGATTGGAATATGATATATTAGATAAATAATTTCTAAGTAGCAACCAGATGAATGTTATGGATGTTGTTTCTAAGTTCAGGTGTATAATAGTCTTATGGCCTGTGGGATGAAGCTGTCCCTGAGTCTGGTGGTTTTAGTCCGGATGCTGCGGTACCGCCTGCCAGACGGCAGCAGACAGAACAGTTTGTGGCTGGGGTGATGGGGGTCTTTTATAATCCTGAGGGCTTTCTTTAAGGTTAACCTGGTATTTTTACTCCACTACATTTATTTTAGTTACTTTACAGATTTGGATTAATGATGTGAAATATAAACAACCCTTAAATCAGACTTTAGTTACACCTGAGTAAAATTCAGTGAAGGTGATTGTCAAGTGCCAACAATCAGGCGAGATATTTGGTAGTTGGTGCTTGAGAAGACTAAATATTTATCTGCAGATCCCTATAAAGTATATTCATTACTCGTTATTCTCTACTAATAGTTCATTAAAAACTGTATATAATGGCTATTTTGCACATCCCTTTCAAGATTTCAAGATTTTCTAAGGTTTATTGACATATCATATACACAACTACGGTGTGGTTATGCAATGAATGAAAAACTTGGGTCACAGGTTCCTCAACAGTGCATTACAAGACATCTATCGATATCTGTGTACCTCCACCATTAAACATATTCTGCACATTTCTTATACTATCTACATACATCTTATAAGAGTATAATTAATATGTATAATATCAGTTAAAATAAGTGCTTCAACATCCTTAACATTGCAGGAAAGTTGATTGTCAAGTTCCAAAACAAACCATGCAATATATTAGACGTTAAGTACTTTGTCAGGCTTAATATCTGTAGATACCCCCAAAGCTTTTTTCTTATTTAAAAGAAGACCTTAACCTAAAGTATTCTTCAGGGTTCTTACGGTCATTAAAACCTGGAAAAGTCATGGAAATTCAAAATGCTAATTCCAGGTCCTGGAAAAGTTATGGAAAACAATATTTTTCCCAAAGTTTTGGAAAAGTCATGGAAATGTAACTAAAGTTGCATCAAATATAATTTATATTTTATCTAATCGCCGAAATAGTTATACTATAATGATAATACATACTGTATCGTATAGTAATAAAACGTAAAATGGCATTTAACTGACGAGGTATTTTGCTGGTGAGAGATTTGAGTTGCTTTAGCCTGTAGAAGCTAGTAAGCCTATTGGATTTGTTTTAGATAGGCACAACATGTTTCATATGCAGACCTTATTTTCCTGTTGCATGTTAAAATAAACAATTTTCTGTGGTACCGCTGAGAAAGAGTCATTTTTTTGGTCATGGAAAATTAGGTAAAGGTCATGGAGAAGTCATGGAAAAGTCATTGAAAATCATTGGTGAAAAAGTGTATGAACCCTGATTCTTTAATGTTTAAATAAAGCCTTATTAGTTTGTCTGTTTTGCACATCCTCCTATCAGGCACTAAACTGTTTTATTGTAGAGATCACTTACAGTATCTTCTTGATATTTTCTATTCTATATTATTTATATCATTGACCTTCCACTTTCCCACTATATTAAGAGTATGTACTCTTAATATTTAAATGTTTTCATCAAATATATCTTTACAAAAATGAAAGACATTAAGAAAAAGGCATTTTAAAACAGTCATTAAAAAGCAACACAATCTACCTGCATTGCAATTACTCTAAACGTGTAATAACGTGCTTTAACCAGTAGGAGGTGCGGGTTAAAAAGCTGTCAAGTTTACAGTGTTAACAAAATAAAATATACTGCTGTTTCTGGTTTAGTTTACGACGGATATATTCTGTTATTGTTTTGATATTTGTAACACAAAAGCGACGTAAAAAACCCACAGCAACACAGAAAAGATGGTCTTAACATGACCCAGCGGTCTAGTAGTTAATAAAAAACAATAATATCAAAACAAATTATTACTACTAACTTTATTGTGAAATTAAAACAGAACGGTAAAAAAATAGTTTCCGGTCTATTCTGAGGCCCGATCTCTGTAGATAAATAAAGAACTACGACAGATGTGTAAGTTTAAGGCAGCCAAACCATTCATTACAATGCATTCATGTGATGAGTTTCAAAGAGTAAAGCAAGCACTGCTGAATAAAGTATGATTTTATCTTTTATGAAACGTTTTTTTTTCATATGGAATGCAGTTGGAGGTCAACAGAGCTTGAGGCAAAGCGGAACAATAGCTGAGGATTCTGGGTAGTGTACTGTCTTCGGCCATCCTAAACTCTGAACAAATATTTGTTTCTCCGAATCGAAGGGGAAAATTACAAAAGCATTGTACACAATTTAAACCAATCAATGTTGTGTAATTAACAAGGATAATCTGGTGTTTTTTAGTTGATGAGTAGTGCAGATATCACTGTCAAACTAAAATGTGTAACTAATGCACCATAATACATTCTGACGAAAAATACAAATGATTATGAATACAAATAAAATAAAAGAAGCCTCCCGTGAGTTACTACAAGCTATAAAGTAGATTTTAAAAACGTTTTATAGAATAAAAGCTCACTGCTGGACGTTGTAGAAATGCGTGTGTGCACCACGACAAAGGAGCCCCATTCACTTTACATTGGGGTTGTTTGCGTGGTGCAGACACGTAAATGTAGCAAAGTTCGTGACTCCACCACGCACTGCGGTGTTAAGGAGTCGTGGTGGAGTCACGCATTCTGGTGAGACCAGGTTGCTCTGAACTGCCTGATCTTTTTAATGTTTAATGTCAACCATTTGTGCAGATAGCATGAAGTAGAAAAGATCGCCGATGCTAATGTAGCGTTAGCATTTATCCCCCGGGCTTAAATGGTGTATTATAGAATGATCACACCGGTGACAGTACTCTTCAAAGGGTTCACGAAATATGCCTACTACTCTTACTGTTTAACATTTTAGGTTACTTAATGTTACTTCATGTTAAGGCTAATAAAAATGACAAGGCTAAGGCTGTAATGCTAACTAACGTGCTTGCTGCTAGCTAGGTAGCTAACTTGATCCAGCCACTCCTGGTCCTTTCATCAGACGGGAAGCGAAAGAACGAGCAAGACCCATTGCTGGTATGAGAACAACCTGGTACTAAGCACACAGGCATCTTGTTAAAGTTATCTTATCTTAGCTATCTCTATTTTAGTGGAGGAAAACAATTGTGACATCAGTTATGAGTGACATCACTTACACGACTCTGGGATTTGTAGTCTTTCTAGTTGCGTATTTTTCATAGTCTTATATTTCAACAGTTTTACGACAAACTGACTTTTTTGACATGGAAATGATTTTTTAAGATTGACAAACATCATATGTGTAATTCATGGCACAATTCAAACGGGATCGAAAGATACGTTTTCTCTCTCCATTGACTTCAATACATAATTTTTCCGAAATAAGGTCCCATGGACCGGAAGTAGATGGGCGTGACTTCGCCACTCTATGGCCTACCTGCCTGTCAGCCTTCCATCTGTGCACAAACTTATCTCGTGCCCTCAATGGTCATGTGCGCGTTCGTGTGTGTTTGAGGAGGGGCTCTGTAAGGAAGTCTGAAGGATGAGGCAGATTTTTTCCGGTTGTGTACTGTCAAATTCTAGCGCACTCGAGCTGGTTTCTCCAAAATTACATACCCCACCTTTAAACATTAATTTTAATTTCTTACAATCCCTGTTTACATACCTTTTAAGGTATGTAAATCATACTGAAATGAATGAGTTATTCACCTGAACATTGCATAGTACATAACTCATATCAAAAACATAAACATCAAAATATTGAAGAATTTTATAACCTTCGTCAAAAATACAAAAAATACTTTGGTTGGTCATCAAACATAAACGTTTTTCTTTGTGCATAACTTCTAGTTTTAACATTCAATGTCACTCTTAAAAATAGCAGCAATTAGCTGGGTATTAGAACATTTCTTACTCCCTCCTTTCACATAAATCGTTCTTATACTACATCCAGTGTTAAGGCACTTGTTTTCACAAAGTATAAAAAGAAACAAACTATTTGGTAATAGTAAAAAGTAATAAAAGAATGCACTATCTTGGAATAGTGTATGATAAAATGAAATGGATTTACTCTACATTAGAATTGTGTAACTGGTTCTTCATTCAAATGATTTAATCATTTGAACAATCTCATCATTGAACATCCCTATCATTTCACATCCTGTCATCATTTAATTCAAGATCTGCATATGGGGGTGGGTCATCTTGATTATAACTGCCTCACCTCTGGGAACGAATATTTCTAACTCCTCCTCTTGTTGCTCAGCTGATATTTTGGCTCTGGGGATAAGTGAAAGTCTCTGAAACACGGCTGGTGTTTTGTTAGGGATGTGGGCATTTTCTATGAGTGCACGAATGGATTTGTGTTGTTCACGATGTTGTACTCCCCACCCAACCAGATGGATGCCAATTGTAATTAACACAATTAACAATGCTATTATGACTCTTATCCCTAGGGGGCCCCATAATTGCTTTGGCTTTGTTAATGACATTTCATCTATGTTATCTATGGTTGTGTCAGTTACAGCATTTAAAATGATGAGTAGAAAAATAACGTATTCAAAAATAATACAAACAAAACGTTACCTTTAACCTGGAGCGCGTGTGAAGTTTGTTACAACCTCCCACGGTTCCGACCACCGGGGTTCAGCCCACTGTCTTTTGTGAACTTTCACCCTCACCCAATCACCTGGCCGAACAGGAGTCTCTTCTGGTGTCTCGTCTGGTATCTGTGCAGTTTTTCCGAGCCTGTTCAGACAAAACTTGGATAATATTACTCACAGCTCTGACACATTCATCCACTTCTATTTGTCTAATATCTAAAACTGGACCACTCCCTCCTTGTCTAGGCGGCCCAGGCTTTGGTATACCAGTTACTTTTGTTGTTATGAGACCTATTGTTGACAAAATGTTATTGTTTATTAACTACGACGTCACCAAAATAAATTCTCTGATAATCATTACATTCCCTCCTTTGAGCATAAAATGCTCAATTAACATTACAATGATTATCCTATCATGAATAGGACATGGACATCTCATAACCTTGCATTTAGTAAACAAAAATTCTCCATGTGCCCACAAGGATACAAAAATATTGTGTGATGTATCGTTCTCCGATGGTAAAAATGCATATTCACTAAAATCTGCCATTGGCACAAAGAATAGTTTACAGTCCTGTTAGTTCAATAATGACTTTTGTCATGGTATTATTTGTCATTGTTGCTGCAAAAAACAACACCCTTGTTGTTGCTAATGCGTCTTAATAGCACTAGGACTAGAGGCTTGGCTGACACTGCTGAGTGCAGCTGAACAAACATATCATGACAAAATAATATCTCTCTGACGTAGAGGGAAAATTCGAACTATTTTCACAGAGGGTTACATACAGAAGAACATGAAGGGCTGGTGCCCCTCACTGAAAGTGAGATATATTGCCTTATGCACTACATTATAAGTCAGCAAAATCAATCAAACGTAAACAAATTAAGCCTGATTCTTTTAACTGCTGTAAAAAACACTAAAACCTTTCATCTCAGCTCTCAATTAGTCTCATTTTATTTAGTTTGCAGCTCATGCCGGAAAACAGAAGCTTCAGACTGACTATAAAAAGATTTGTTATGGAAATATGTGATCTGACTTTTTATGTCAACTTGATTAGTTTGAATATGTTTCCCACTTTGATTGATTCTATGTGGAAAATGGGTACAAATGAATTATGTGGTATGATTTCATAATTGTCTTACTACAAAAAACTATAGTTCAACAAATAATGCATGAAGTTCCCCTTTAAACACAGCCCCGGTCTTCTGAAGGGGTCTATCTATGTGTTGGCTGGTAAATGGTGTGCCAGTTCCTGTCGCTGTGTCACTGTTTTCCACTCTCTAGTTCTGCTGGGTTCTTGTTGATTTCTTCACTGGTTTGAGACAAGTGACCCTATCGGAAACACCTCCCTTTGTAGCCAGACTTCACCACAGCAGAATCGAGTTTCTGTCTCAACAGCTCCACGTCAGGTGTATCTTCGCCCCTTGAACTGCGGTCGGTGTAAACAGGATGACTTGGTAAGGACCCTCCCTCTTGGGCGCGTACAAGGTTTTCCTCTTCATCGTTTGGTGCTTGTTGCTGTGTGCAACACACTCTCACTCCCTAAGCGTCCAGGAGCGACGCTTGGTCAGGGTCCCGTGGCGTCCAGTTGTGACGCGCCGAGGCTCCTTCAGCTTCTTAAACAGACGCAAAGAGCTTTCAACTGATTGCAATGTATTCCCATCCGCGGCGGTATATGACGCTTAGGGAAGCACGGCATTCGTTTGTGTCGGAGGCTGTTAAAGGCAATGTGAGCGTCCATTCCCATTGGATAACGGATAATTGTACACCCGGAAGTAAGTATTCCCCTTACTGTCGATTGATTTGACAGTGATATCTGCACTACTCATCAACTCAAAAACACCAGAGTATCCTTGTTAATTAAACGACATTGATAGGTTGAGTGTGTGTACAATGCTTTTGTCACGTTTTCCCCTACAATTCTGAGAAACAAGTCGTTTTCTATGAGTTTTGGATGGCCGAAGACATTACATTACCCACAATCCTCTGGAGCAACCATAGTGTCACTGTCGCTTTCTCACTCACCTATTTTCTGCATTAACATTCCTTAGTCACCTGGTAGTCACACCCTCTCTCTCTCTCTCACTCTGTTACACCCATCAGCTCCATTAGTATATAGGCCCCCTTCACTCTCACCTCAGTGCCAGATCGTACTTTGCAGCATGCCAGTCTTTCCCGCATTACCTTCCAGATTGCTCTCCCGGTTTCGACCCTGCCTGTCCCTGACCAGCCTGCCTCGCCTGCTCCCTGACCCGGTCTGTACCCGGACTATTCTGCCTCGCCTGCTCCCTGACCCGGTCTGTACCTGCGACTCCCGTCTTGCTTTCTCCTGGAACCCTCGCCTGTCCCCGACCAGCCCTTTGCCTACTATCTGCCGTTTCGTCTCCTACCAGCCTATTGCATTTAATAAAGCTGGTTACCGACTATCCCTGGTTTCCCGTGTGTTGCATTTTGGTTCTCAGCTCGTTTGTGACACATAGACTGTATAAAAAAATTAAATAATACATTATTCCGAGTGTGCTTGCTTTTTTCTTCAAAAACACCAGATTATCCTTGTTAATTAAACGACATTGATAGGTTTAGTGTGTGTACAATGCTTTTGTCACGTTTTCCCCTTCAATTCTGAGAAACAAGTCGTTTTCTATGAGTTTTGGATGGCCGAAGACATTACATTACCCACAATCCTCTGTAGCAACCATAGACTGTATAAAACAATTAAATAATACATTATTCCGAGTGTGCTTGCTTTTCTCTTTGAAAGTCATCACATAACGGCATTGTAATACACGTTTCGGCTGCATTAAATATTACATATCTTCCGTAGTTAACTCTATTATGATTATGAACCCTGATGACAAGACTTCTAAACAAACAGGAACTGCCGCCAAAACTGAAAACTTGACGTGGATCTTAAATATATAAGCAATTAAACAACATCTTACATTTCTTTTCACACAATACGTCTCCTTGCAGTATCAACACTAATTCGGCTGACTTTTATATTTGATCCAATTGCTAGATAGGCTGTATTTACGCCATAACGGTGCACAGCTGATAGAAAGGGACACTGGTTAAAGCATGTTATTGCATTTTATAATTTTATTATTAGATATTAATAGGATCCCTATAAAGTATATTCTTTACTCGTCATTATTCTCTACTAATAGTTCATTAAAGACTGTATATAATGACTATTTTGCACATCCCATTCAAGATTTCAAGATGTTCTCAGGTTTATTGACATATCATATTATACACAACTACGGTGTAGTTATGCAATGAATGAAAAACTTGGGTCGCAGGTTCCTCAACAGTGCATTACAAGACATCTATCAATATGTGTGTACCTCCACCATTACATTGTCATATGCTGCACATTTCTTATACTATCTACATACATCTTATAAGAGTATAATACATATGTATAATATCAGTTAAAATAAGTGCTTAAACATAGTTAACATTGCAGGAAAGCAATATATTAGACGTTAAGTACTTTGTCAGGCTTAATATTTATCTGTAGATACAAATGTCACTGTGTGTGCTGTGTGCTCTGCATGTGTGACTATCAAAGAGGGTTTCATCCCTCCATATTCATCTTCTATACCCCCAAAGCTTTTTTCTTATTCAAAAGAAGACCTTAACCTAAAGTATTCTTTAATGATTAAATAAAGCCTTATTAGTTTGTCTGTTTTGCACATCCTCCTATTAATATCTAATAATAAAATTATAAAATGCAACAACGTGCTTTAACCAGTAGGTGTCCCTTTCTATCAACTGTGCACCGTTATGGCGTAAATACAGCCTATCTACCAATTGGATCAAATTTAAAGTCAGCCGAATTAGTGTTGATACTGCAAGGAGACGTATTGTGTGAAAAGAAATGTAAGATGTTGTTTAATTGCTTATATATTTAAGATCCACGTCAAGTTTTCAGTTTTGGCTGCAGTTCCTGTTTGTTTAGAAGTCTTGTCATCAGGGCTCTATACATAGAGTTAACTACGGCAGATATGTCATATTTAATGCAGCCGAAACGTGTTGCCGTTATGTGATGACTTTCAAAGAGAAAAGCAAGCACACTCGGAATAATGTATTATTTAATTTTTTTATACAGTCTATGGTTGCTACAGAGGACTGTGGGTAATGTAATGTCTTCGGCCATCCAAAACTCATAGAAAACGACTTGTTTCTCAGAATTGAAGGGGAAAACGTGACCAAAGCATTGTACACACACTCAACATATCAATGTCGTTTAATTAACAAGGATAATCTGGTGTTTTTGAGTTGATGAGTAGTGCAGATATCACTGTCAAATCAATCGACAGTAAGGGGAATACTTACTTCCAGGTGTACAATTCTCCGTTATCCAATGGGAATGGACGCTCACATTGCCTTTAACAGCCTCCGACACAAACGAATGCCGTGCTTCCCTAAGCGTCAAATACCGCCGCCGATGGGAATACATTGCAATCAGTTGAAAGCTCTTTGCGTCCGTTTATGAAGCTGAAGGAGCCTCGGCGCGTCACAACTGGACGCCACGGGACCCTGACCAAGCGTCGCTCCTGGACGCTTAGGGAGTGAGAGTGTGTTGCTGTGTGGGGCAATATTCTGGTAATTGTTGTTGCTGATATTGTGTAGGATAATACTCTGGTGTCTGTGTGTTACGCTTCCCGAGAAGTGACTGGAGATGATAACCCGCTACGCAAACACTAGACGGAAACAGTGGTTTAGTGTCAAATAACAGTCTTTATTTGACCACGGCACAGGCAAGGTGTAGAGAGGAGCTCAGATCAGGAAGAACGTGGAGCTGGATAGCCCAGGGGGAAACGGAGGTGCGGAGATGCACGGAGGGAGCACCGGCGTGGAGAGCCGGAGATCCAGAGCTGGCGAATGCAGTCAGGATGATGCACGGAGGGAGCACCGGCGTGGAGAGCCGGAGATCCAGAGCTGGCGAATGCAGTCAGGATGAGCTGGTGTGCGTGGAAGCCCGGAGGAAACCCAGACGAGGAGTAGGAGGCTGGACGTGGCAAGCAGAGCGGCAGGTGTGTGGATCTGGAAACAGGAAAGATGCAGGGTTAAGGAAGGAATAACCCGCTACTCGGAGCATAGGAAAGGTTACTAGAAATAATTGCTAGTAGGCCTGGACGATAGTTTACCACTGAAGAATAAACGAAGAACTGGCGAAGTCTGAGGATGGGAACCAGGGTTTTAAGCAGGTGCAGGTGAGTAGTGGCAATCAGTGAGATGAACAACAGCAGCGGAGGTGAGTTGGCGGGAATCAGAATGTAGGTCAGCCACGCCCAGCCAGGAAGACAAACAAACACAGAAGGGGAAAAGAAGGAGGAAGTACTGCAAATCCTCACACTGTGGGTGCTGACATTTTGTGGGCATTCTCTGGACCAATGTGTAGACTGACCACATCTATAGCATCCAGTATTCTGGGACCCTCTTCCTCTTGCTCGAAGACTTCTTCTTCCTCTGCCCCTTTGTTGATTCTGTATGTGGTTCCACGACCATTCTTGGGTTTGAACTGGCGGAGGTGTCCACCCGGCCTTCTCTGCTAGTATGGCCATCTCTGACATAACTGCCATCTGATTTGTCGATTTCTTGTTCTTAGAAGCCTCGGCATCTTTCTCAGCTACTTGTATCTTCAAAAGTCTTAGTTTTAGTGCTTCCACTGCTTTTCATTCTTCCATATTTGTTTTCTTGTGTTCGATATCATGGTGTATGAGATATTCTCTCCATTCTTCAGTGGGTTTGGTATCTAATTCCACTACGTTTTCCAGGCGATCCTGCACAGATGTCGGAAGGGCTTTGGTGACTGCATTCCTCCACAACGTTATAACAGCTGGAGAAACATCATGGCGTTCTCCTGTGCTGTCCATCCATACTTCTTCACATCTTTCCAAGAAGGCATGCATTTCTTCCTCTGTTCCTTTATTCAGGCTAAAGAGGGCAGTTAAACTGTACTTTGTTGGGTAGGTGTGACGGATAGCAGCTTTGGATCTTGAATGAACTGAGTCACTTCCGTTTTTCTTCTGCTGTGTCTTCTTTTACTGTCAGATTTGCTGCTTGAACCACATCTGCCCATCCTTGGCTGGCATATTTCAGATAGAGTACTAGACTTGTAACTCTTGTTCTTCTTTTTTCAGCTTTGTTCATAGCGTTTTTTTCAGATCCATACCAAGAGGGTCGTCCGGCTTTCATCCATGCAGTTTGCTGTTGTAGGTATTCTTCATTCTCATAGTCGATTACTGCTTTTCTATGGGCTGTCGTTGGTCCACTTCTGGTTGATCATCTGCTGGAATCAGTCCTCTCGTTTGCCACTGATTCAACAGTTTCTTCATTTGATTCGATGCCTTCTGTCTGTTACTGGACTTTGTTGTAGCATCTGATATTATGTTTATCCTTTCCTTAATATCTGCAGTTGAGACTGGCAATGAGAATGCTCTTAACCTGTTAAGCACTGAGCCTGTTTTTCAGGTCTCAGACTCGAAAATGACATTCTCAGAACAAATGACCATATCTTCCCTTCTAAAAGGGTTGAATTAATAATCTTTTTTTCTCAAATTAATGATAAACCTGTGAGTTGGATGTAGAAAAGTATATATAGATGTTTTTTATTTTTAAAGGAAATTCAGATTGAACATAGTAAAAAACTGTAAATTATAGTGTCCGTCCAAATATTATTTTTTACTTATAGTGAAAACTACCCTTGGATGATGGTAAGGTAGACTAAAAGCTTTAGGAATCCAAAGTACAACATATGTGACCTGCCCTATTGAAATCAGTCGCATTGACCCGAAGACACATTTTGAGTTGTATATACTGTTGGAAAGAGGAGATTCCTAGCTTTCTAATGATATCAAGATTGTTTTTGTACTCCAAATATTAAGCAAGATATGTCACATTATATAATGACTGTCACCGAGTCATCATTTTGAGAAAAAGGCCTTCAAAGTTTCCTCTTCTCTGGAATCCATCAATCTGATTGATTATTAGCGGAGCAAATGATCAAAATAGTCCGGAGGGAAAATATTTCCGTTTGGATTACTGGTCTGGGGGAAGCTCGCGAGTGTATGTGTGTATGTGTGTGTGTGTGTTTGTGTATTTTGGCGTTTGTGTATATTGTGTTTGTTTCCCGGGGAAAACACTCACGAGAAACACCGGCTGTTGTTATGCCTGTGGTGACGTTAAATTACTCTGTTCTCCGCTTGTAATTATGCCGTTACAAGCTTCAAAGTTGTATTTATCATCTAAATTTGCCGAAACAAGTTTAATATTCTGAAAGCCAAGACTTTGTTTATTTGAAATCAGATGAAAACAAACTGTAACGGACCCTGCCGTGTTATCTATGATTACTATATGCCTTACATTCATAATTTCAGCCGGAGGGAGGGGGTGCGGCGCTGCGGAAGAGCAGATTGCGAGTGAGAGGTGCCTGTCATCTTCCCTTTATAAGCTTCAAAAATGTATTTATCGTGTGATTTTGGAAATAAAAGTTTCATATTCTGAAAGCCAAGACTTTGTTTATTTAAAATCAAACAAAACACCCGAACCCCGAAAAAATAGTTTTTTACGCAAATCCACGTTTATTTTGAAATGAGCCATTGCGACTTCCGACTGATTTCGATAGAGCGGGTCACATATAATAAGTACCCTGTATCAAGATTGATGCAAAACAAGTTACATTTGACCTTTTTAGAGAGGTTTAGCAAAGAAAACTCCACCTCTGAGGTGATTTGGGTGGAAATGGGGGTTTTACTGTTTCTCTGGAACCCATTGGTCGATTTTGGTGATTGACATCTCTTTCTGACCGTTAGAGCCAATAGAATCGAAGGGGAATTTCCCCACACACACACACATGGTAAAAAAAAAAGGTGGGGGCTTCGCGCATGCAGTTTTGCATCAGAGCGAACCTATCTCTAGCTCTGACATCTGGAAACGGAAAAGCAGGTTTATTGCTTATGGATTATCAGAAATCACAGACACATTGGATTAACCTTCAGCAGCGTTTTTATCGTTGTAATGCCATTGAAGACCACTTTTTACCAGACAATGACACAGGTAAGCCATGTTAGCGTTTTTAGCTACCTAGTGCCACATGTTTTGATGTCTGTTTTTGTTTATAAAGTCGCGAGTTCTTATCATATAGTGATAATGTATGTACCCATCGATTCTGTGTCATCTCACGATCAGATCGATGGGTTGGATGTGCAGAAAGGATAAATAATAAGGTTTTATGAGTGAGTTTCAGTGCAGTAATCTGTTAGCATTTTTCGCTCGTTGCTAATTCAGAGGCTCAGCGTTAGCATTGCGTTTTTTTTTGAAAAAAAAATAAAAATTATCAGTTAGATGAGTTTCTTCCCGTTACATGGATATAAAACATTCATAGTTTATTAAATATTAAGATGCCCTCAGACATTGTTTCCTCAGATGACGCGTTTTTCCCCCCGATATCGGGGGGGCAGGGCTTAAGAGGTTAAAGGTGGGGTAGGTAAGTTTGAGAAACCGGCTCGAGATATACTTTTTGTTATATTCCATGGAATGCTCTTAACATCCCGATAGCAATGAATATCATAAGTGCTTTGACAAAAAATCCATTAAAAAAATGTCATCTGTGGAAGCCGTAGTACTGTAAAAAGCACGACCAATCATTTTAGCCAACCCGGCTAAAATAACTGGATGGCCTACCTGCCTGTCAGCCTTCCATCTGTGCACAAACTTATCTCGTGCCCTCATTGGTCATGTGCGCGTTCGTGTGTGTTGGAGGAGGGGCTCTGTAATGAAGTGGCAGATTTCTTTCCGGCTGTGTATTTTCAAATTCTAGTGCACTCGAGCTGGTTTCTCCAAAATTACCTACCCCACCTTTAACTTGGAATCTGTCATTTTATTATTTTTTATATTTTCATGGGATTACCAAATTATCAACGGTGAATTACTAATCTACAGAGGTGGGGACTCGAGTCACATGATTTGACTCGAGTCAGACTCGAGTCGCATATTTTTGGACTTGAGACTTGCTTGACTAACATTGATAAAAGACTTGACTTGACTTTGACTTGCTATTCATGACTTGAGACTTGACTTAAAGGACACCTATCATGCTATATTTAAAGTGGACCTATCATGCTATATTTAAATGATATATTGTAGGGCCATACCTATATAAGGTATATTTATACGTTTCTGTTTTCAAAATACCAAACAGATCATGCATTTTAGCCATGCCTCATTTCGCTCTATGTGCTGTTTGCTGTCTACGGGGTTGATTCTGTGAGCTGCAGCTGACCACGCCCCCCTGTAGGAGAGGGGAGCCGTGCTCTGATCAAGTCAAGAGGGGGAGAAAAAAAGATCTCCGTCCTCCGTGTTTTATTATATTATGATAGGCCTATAGAGTCGTTATTCATTTGTTTTAACCTGTTACGCACGGCCCGCCCGGTACCGGGCGGAAAAACGCGTCATTTGCAGGAAACAACGTCTAAGGAATCTTAATATTGAATAAAACTATGAATGTTTTATATCCATGTAACGGGAAGAAACTCAGCTAATGATCTTTTTAATTTTTTTTCCCAAAAAAAACCCACAATGCTAGCACTCAGCCTCTGAATTAGCCACGAGCGAACATTTCTTTTTTATAACGGCACTTAAACTCACTCATAACTCCCTTATTACTTATCCTAGATGCACAGCCGTTTTTGGTGTCCTGGAGACACTGAATCTAGTGGTGCCCTCCACAACACTCAGTGATAAACATTCGCGACGCTATAAACGAAAGCGTACATCATAACATGTGTAGCTGTGTAGCTAGAAACGGTAACATGGCTTACCTTGTTCAAAACTGGTCTTCAATGGCATTAAAACGATAAAAAAACGATAATGCAGTTAATCCATAGGTTCATCCTATGTATCTGTGCCTTCTTTGAAATTATTTCTGATAATCCATAAGCAATAAAACTGCTTTTTAGTTTCTATATTCCAGAAAGAGAAATTCCTCCAATTTGCTTTCGATTTCTAGACGCGAAGCCCCCACCTTTTCTCTTTACAATGAGTGTGTATGTGGGCCTCCCCCTTCGATTCTATTGGCTCTAACGGTCAGAAAGAGGTGTCAACGATCAAAATCGAGCAAGGGGGGCCAGAGATATGGGAAAAAACCCATTTTC
The DNA here is from genome assembly GCA_943590975.1 of Lindbergichthys nudifrons. Classification (NCBI taxonomy): domain Eukaryota; kingdom Metazoa; phylum Chordata; class Actinopteri; order Perciformes; family Nototheniidae; genus Lindbergichthys; species Lindbergichthys nudifrons. Next base: position 173,122 of record CALSBW010025047.1, read on the forward strand.
ACCCAAATCACCTCAGAGGTGGGGTGGTTTTGGCTAAACCTCTCTAAAAAGGTCAAATGTCACTTGTTTTGCATCAATCTTGATACAGGGTACTTATTATATGTTGTACTTTGGATTCCTAAAGCTTTTAGTCTACTAACCCATCATCCAAGGGTAGTTTTCACTATCTGTAAAGAATAATATTTGGACGGACACTATAATTTACAGTTTTTTACTATGTAAAATCTGAATTTTCTTTAAAATAAAAAACATTTATATTGATTCTGACACTTCTACATCCAACTCACAGATGTAACCTTGCTTTGATAAAAGAAATTATTCATATAACCCTTTTAGAAGTTAAGGTGTAGTCATTTGTTTTGGGCATGTCATTTTCGAGCCTGAAACATGAAAAACAGGCTTGGTGCTTAACAGGTTAAAGCTCAATAAATAACAAAGAAGACCTTTGACCGGCACTTTTCTAATTTTGTCCGGAAGATTTAAACTTTATCGGACATCTTGACCGGCGAAAGAAACTGAAACTGAAACTCTGCCGCACGGTCCCCTCGTTCCTTGGAAGAGGCGGAGAGGTGGGTGTTTGTCATCTGCTGGTGGACTAACCGGAGAGAATTACAGTGCTTGCCTCGACGGGGAGGGATTGCATTGCATTAAAGCAGCGGGAGCAAACGCTTGCCTCGGGGAGGGAGAAAGAAAGCCACAGCGGAGAATAAACAGAAGGGTAACCATGGTAACTATGGGCAGGAAGTCTACAGCGCCACTTACAGGCCTGGCATATGTACTACAGCGTCTCCAGCGCTTTCGAGCTGCAATGGCCGGCCGTGGCCCAACCCCACATTCCCCTGATAGGTGGAGAGTTGGCCCAATAGCCGTAGCGCCACTTCTGTGACGTTAGTGAAGTGTTCAAATCTGGATCAGTTTTGATCAGATCCGTTGCAGCCCCTTTTTTAGAGATTTGGGTATGGAGGAAAATAGAGAGGGTTGTGTTTTCTGACACTTGGTGACTTCCCTGGAACACTGGGGACACATATTCATGTATAAAAGACGTACAAAAGTGCATTTTGCATGATAGGTCCCCTTTAACCTGTTACGCACCGCCCCCCCCGGTACCGGGTGGATAAACGCGTCATTTGCAGGAAACAACGTCTAAGGAATCTTAATATTTAATAAACTATGAATGTTTTATATCCATGTAACGGGAAGAAACGGGGGGTTACACAGGCGGAGCCCTCTACTGGACTCTATGGGTACTACTCTCTATCATGCTGTGCGTGCTTTCACCTACTGAATTTACGTAAACGTAGCCGGCCAATCGGGGCGAGCCTACCTGAATGCGCGCGCATGCCCACAGTATATAAGGCGGCTACACCCGCCGCCCCACTATCCTATACACTCTTCAGCGAGCGGACTAGGAAAGACAGGGCCCCCAGGTAGAGGGCTCCGCCTGTGTTTATATAACTAGGGTTACAATACGTAACCCCCCGTTATATCTCACACAGGCTCCGCCCTCTACTGGACTCTATAGGTACAGTGGGCGGAGCCCCGATGTATAAACGCCCTGTCGTCCAACAACATCGACCCATCACACCGTCCCTGACCGGCTTTTGGCTAACATCCACTGCATCCCCACTTCCTCCCATCCGGTTGTAACCGTGGAGAAGTCAGGGCCGCAACTTGGATAAGGCACACTCACACACGCTTACCTCGTGTAGAGTGTGCATGGAAAAAACTGTGCGGAGACTCCGTCTGGAGCCTACCGCGCACCATGTTCCCCAGGTCCCTCAGGAGCACGGGAAAACATAAGTGCACCACCTATGGGCAGGCGGGGAGAGTCCTCCAGCCCTGTATGGGGCTGACTGCGCGCCATGTCTCCCGAGTCCCTCAGGAGCATGGGAAAAAACACAAGTGCTTTATGTCCAGGGGGGGGGTCAGATACCTGCTGACCCACAGCCAGCCCCCTCTCACCAGTCATGCGTTGCCTCGGCAAGCACCGACGACGAGAAGGAGCCAGACATGTCCAGGAGATAACATTTTATGAAGGGGCCTGGCGTAGACCAAGACGCCGCCATGCATACATCTTCTACACTCCCGCCGCTGAATAAGGCTGTTGACACAGCCACAGCCCGTGTAGAATGTGCACGGACCCCAGTGGGGAGGGCTCTCCCCACCCGTCCATAGGCATGTGTAATGCACCTGCATAGCCATCCTGTTAGGCGCTTCTTTGAGAGGGCTTTTCCAGCCACACCATCCCCAAAGCACACAAACAGTTGTTCAGTGCGCCTAATGGCAGCCGTGCGCTCTACCTAGCATGCTAGCGCGCGCACTGGGCAGAGGAGGTGCAATTTAGCCTCCCTAGCCCCAATATGGGGTGGAAGATTAAAGCCACCTAACTGAATAGCCCTTGATCTGAATGAACTTCTGATACTCCTAGGAGTAAAGGAGGGGTTCGGCCTGAGTGTCGACCTGAGTGTCGCCCCGCTACGGTCACCCCGGATCAAAAGACAACTTGGGTGTACCGACAGAGCGGTCAGCTCGGACACTCTTTTAGCCGAAGTCAAGGCAAGTAGCAATGCTGTCTTCCATGACAGTGCTTTCAGGGAGGAGAGCTCCAGAGGCTCAAATGGTTCTGTGACCAGAGCCTCGAGCACCAACGGCAGGTCCCACTGCGGGGCGAGGCGTGCACTACTGGGCGCTGCCTCCTGACCCCCTGCAAAAACCGCGCCATAAGCGGCTGACTGAAGGCTGACCTGCCTCCAAATCCCTCATGGCAGGACGAAATGGCTGCTGCATACACCTTAATTGTGGAATGAGCCAGCCCCCTGTCCACCAGTATCTGTAAGTAGGTAAGAATAGAGCCCAGCGTGCACGACAGAGGCTCTAGACTCCTTCCTTCACACCATCGCCGGAATCCCGCCCACTTTGGCCTGTAACAAGCTGTGGTGGATTCTGCTCTTGCTGCTTGGATAGTCTGAATAACGTTATCAGACAGCCCCACCTGTCTCAGCCTGTCCCTCTCAGGAGCCAAGCCTGGAGAGGTTGGCCCAGAGTGGGTAACGCCCCTATTGCACCTGCTTCCTGAGACAACGCTCCCCAGACCTGAGGAATCGCCCAGGGCTGGCCCACCATCATCTGTGTTACCCCCGCGTTACCACGGCGCCAGGCGGCGATCTGGGGCCACCAGGATGATTGACAGCTGTTCCCGCCTCACCCTCTCCAGGAGGGGGGGGATAAGGTGCAGCGGTGGAAAGGCGTAAAGCAGCTTTCTTGGCCATGGCTCGTGTGCAAATGTTTCGACCCCCAAGGGCGGGTTGTCCCACCGAGCCAGGGAGAACCACAGGGCACAGTGGCTGTTGCGCCGATTGGCGAACAGGTCCACCTCTGCTCTACCGAACTGAGTCCAGACCTGCTTCACCACCTCCGGGTGAAGCCTCCACTCGTCTGGCAGGGGTCCGCCTCTTGACATGAGGTCGGCCCCCCTGTTCTCCCGTCCCGGGATGTGCAGGGCCCTTAGAGACAACACAATCTGTGAAACCCACAGCCACAGGTTCTCTGCTGCGGTCAACCAGGCTATTGAGCGGACTCCGCCCTGCCTGTTGATGTACGCCACTGTGGTGCGGTTGTCGCTCCTTACTAGCACATGTTTGCCCTGTATTAAGGGTTTGCAGTGCTGCAGGACCAACATCACTGCTTGCAGCTCCAGGATGTTGCTGTGCCGCCAGAGGCCAGCAACCACCCACAGCCCTCTCTAGACACGTCCCCCCCCATCCTGTCACATTCTTGGAAGCGTCTGTGAAGACTGTGATATAGGAGGTTACCTGCCCCAGTGGAGCTCCCCTCCGCAGATTCTCTGGGGACCCCCAGAATCGGAGGTTGCTCTCTACTGAGGGGGGGGGGGGGTGGCCACCAGACGTCGTTTGTGTCTTAAGATCTAAACGAAGGCCGGTAAACCACCTCTGCATGCGACGTGCATGCAGCAGTCCGAGTGGCACTACGGAGTGAGCAGCCATCATGAGACCCCAAAGTCTGCATGATGATCAAAGCTGTCACCGTCGCCCCCTGACGCAGCCTGCAGACTGCCCGCAGCAGGGATGCCTGTCTGCTTTCTGTCAGGGTGACACGTAGTCTGCCTGCATCGAGCATCACCCCCAGATATTCTACCTGCTGGTGAGGTATGGGGGAGCTCTTCTTCCAATTGACCCCAACTTCTTTTTCAACCCAACTTGGTTAGGTGTAGGATCAATTGGGCTGTGTGCAGTATTGCCCATTCCCTGGACCTGGCCATAACTATGAGGTCGTCCCTCATGCCATGGTCCCGCAGCAGTTGCAGCGTCGTGGCTGAACGTGCGTGGGGATAGGGAGTAGCCGAACGGCAGTCTGTTGTACTCGTAGGCTACCCCCTGGAAGGCAAAATGCAAATACTTTCTGTGCTCTTGGAGCAATTTCGCCATGAAAGTAAGCGTTCTTCAGGTCGATGGTTGTGAACCAATCGCCTGGCTGCACCAGTCTCAGTAACTGTTTCATAAGGTGCGTTCACACCGGAGTACTTTGGTGTACTTTTCCCACAATAGTTCATCAGAACTACGATATATTTGCGTTCACACCAAAAAGCCCCAGGAACTAACGTAGCTCAAATTAGTTCGTCCGACCCGCTTTTCAGTCCCTGCTAGAGAGCAGGGACTGTCGTGGGAGAAAATAGTTCGTACGTGTGATTGGCTGTGCGGAATGCAAACCACGCCCGTTTGACTCTGAATTTGTTTTTGGAAGCGGCCATTGTATTTGCTCGTTACGGCCAGCGTACCCGAAGAGTTTACTTTTGTGAAAGCAGTTATTATAGCAACACTAAATAAATCATCGCAGCGGTGGAATTGATGAGGATGTCTCGGCGCTTCTGGCGATTTACTCGGAGGACGCGAAGCTTTCAGAATTCATTCAGAAGCTTCTACTGAATGCAATTTCCGTGGCTCAACAAAGTTTGCAGACCTGGCAGTCATGTCGGGACGACTACGAAGGTAAAATAAAATACATGCACTGCACTGTTTTAATCTGCACAATACTGGTCTTAGATGTACTTTTATTTGCTCAGTAGATCGAGCTAGCCATGCTAGAACTTGCTAACGTTAGGTCCAAGCTGGCTAACAACATCTAGCGAGCTAGCTATTCTCAGCCGTGCCCGCTATGAACACGTTCTGACTTGTGAATAAGTGTGCAATGTTCTGTAATTTGCTTCACTAACTCATGGCACTAATCGTGTGTTTCAGGCGAGGTGTTTCTCTCAGGATTAGAAACTAGTTTTCCCCTCCGGGATAAAACGATAATATAACGTTAGCAATTAGCATGCTAGCTGGACATAATGCATTCATTCTACATGTTAATGGTAAAAGCTTAAACAGTTGATTACCTGCATGCCACAAAGACTGATGATCTAATATTTTTGCACATTTAAGTAGAAATGTAATTGAAATTCTATTTATTTTTCCTTTTTTTTATTGATTGTTATAATTGTACTCAGCCATGTTATGTTATATGTCAATCCACTTACACTGTAACTACTCTGGCCTTGAAAGAAGGTTACACATCTAACTGATGTCCACTAATCCCTATAAAACAAAGTTCAAGCATACATTAAGCAAAAAACAATAAATAAGGGCACTTTGATATTTATTCTTTATTTGATATTATTTGATCCTATCTTATCTTTTACTTTACACCTGCATTTTGTACACTGTCCCTGCCTGCACCATGTCCAATGTTGTCTCGTTGTTGCGATTAAACTGATCTTATATCTTGCATATTTCACCTTAGGAAAGTGGGCACGCGATGACGGCTTCCTTGACACCATCATGGCGATGGACCGCCGTGCCATGGTCAGCAAGGAGAATGAGGACCTGCGTGCCAAGGAGATGCACGACGAACGGCTGCTGCATTCACACAAGGCCCAGGAAACGGACGACCAGCTGCTCATGGTGATGCAGCGCCATGCTGACTCGGTGGCGCCAGGTGGAGGTGTCGGCGCGCCAGGTGGAGCAACAAAATACCTTTCAGGCTGGGCTTCTGGCAGTGCTAAGCGAGCTGATTAAATCCAACAGGCCTTCAATACAAAAATTAAGAAAAACTTGTCGTCGTTGATAAACTGTACAATGACTTGTTGGGAGGCGTGTGGTGCAGTGGTCTAGTGCGTTGGTGTTCGGATCAGGGGAGCACAGGTTCAAACCCCACTGCAGTCAGGATATCGTTGTGTCCCTGGGCAAGAAACTTCACCCCAAATTGCCTACACCTGGGACAGTTAATTTTGTATTATTGTGATTTATATATATATATATATATATGCCACTGTTATTAATACTGACACCTAACTTTGCACTAAGGTGTGTCTGCTGCTGAGCCTACCTATTGTTATTATATATATATATATATATATATATATATTGCCACTGTTATTATATTGTTTTGATACTACTGACACTTATTGATCTGCTGCTGATAAATAAAAGAGAACCTACATGCACGGCACTAGCATCATGACTGTCTTTGTTTAAACCAGCAGCAGTGCAGCGGTACACAGACTAGCCTGTGTGTGTGTGTAATGTAGTTATTCAGGTGTGTATGCTTAACATGTATGTATTTATCACAGTAAAGATGGTATACAAAAGTTTTTAAAGAGCTTTCAACCTCATCCCATTGTCTTTAACACACATTTAACATAATAATATACTCATTAATATACAAATATACAGTATGAGTACTGTTTTGATACTGACATTTAATCTTTGCACTAAGGTGTGTCTGCACTATTGTAATTGTGTCTGTTGACTGGTAAATAAAAGAGAGAACCAAATGCACTGTACAAAAGATCAGCTTTATTGTCAATTTACAATTTCCATGCTGTTCAGATGCCTCTCCCCAACGTTGCTTCCAGGCGAATACAGAGGAGTTGAAAAGAGCCCTTGGACATTCGGAAATCTTTGATCCACTGGTGTACGTTGGCACCACCTCCCACCAGGCCGACGTTCTATTGTTCACCCAGAGTTCCGTAGTATTCGCATATCTGGAACACATACAAAGACACAAATTAGCCCTACATAACTCCATAAATCCTACATTAGATAGTATTAATGTGATTTAATGAACGTACCATTGTTGTTCTTTGGGCGTGATAACGGCCATCATCCTCAGCTGTCCTACGGCGAAACATGTCCATAGCGTGTGCTTTCGTCGTCCAATCCTTTTGTTAAGGCTTCTTATTTGTGGCTGAGTTATTGGCTTAAATAACTCAGTTACGAAGCTGTATAACACGACCACCAAAACGTCAACTCCATACCGTGTCTGAGGTCGGAAGGTAAACAAGCATACAGCGGAAGCGGAAGTTTTTGTTCTTCTTCTTCTCTCGGTTTTTTGGCGGATTGCAACTTTAAGGTGCATACCGCCACCTACTGTACTCGCCGTGAAGTTGTTTGCGGCCTGCCAGTAAACCCAAAGCAGAAGAAGAAGAAGTGACGTCAGCGGGTCATTTGCCTAATCCACCCCCAGGAACTCATTTTGGTGTGAACGCGATCTGCTTTAGTTCATCAGAACTAAAGGAGCTCTCATGAACTAAAGTTCTCATGAACTACTGTGGGAAAAGTACTTGGTGTGAACGCCCCTATAGTTAACATATGGAACTTCTTGCATGCAATGTGCTCGTTCAGGCATTGAAGATCCAGAATGGGCCTGAATTCTCCTGTCTTCTTGGGAACCAGGAAGTACAGGGAATAGTGCCCCTTCTCTCTGACTTGAGAGTGCACATGCTGAGAGGAAACCTCCTCCTGGGATGACAGATGTGCCTCTCTCCTGCCTCTGAACGGAGGAGGGATGCTGCAAAACTGGAGTGAATAACCCAGTCTCAGTGTCCTGTCCATGCACTCTGTTAATACACCACTGATTTTCCATTCCCCATAACATTGTGTTAGGGGATGTGCAATCAGCTGCGAAGCCGCAGCTATGAAGCTGTGGTACTCTCTGGTGGCCCACTCCGCCGTCAAACCCTCCATAAAAGGAAGTTTGACCCATGGGGGGCTGACACAGAAAGGGCCGTTTTTCTATAATGTAGTTTCCACACAGAGAAAAAAAACGGCCGATTTTTAACTGAGGTCCCTGAACGCACCACGGCATGCTCCCGTGAGAGCGCGCGCTCCACCATAATGCTGTTTTCTATTAGAGAGAAATAAGCATTAATCGGAGCTTCTTGTGTCCATGAACGCACCGCGGCCCGCTCTCGGGGGGGGGGGGGCGCGCGTCGTCATAATGCCGTCTCTTGAAACGGACATTATGGGGAAATGTGGAAAATGTGGAATGTGGAGAGAGATGACTCTTACTCTGGGATAAATGCAATCGTTTTTACTGAATGCATTTTACACACACATATCACTCTAGAACTAGAGTTACACTACGTAACGCACTGTTCTTCTGCGGAGGTCCCTGAACGCACCGCGGCCACTCTCACGGGGGCCGCGCCTCATAATGGGTGTCCAATTAACATCGTATGAAAACGGCCTTGCCGATCTCAACGAGACATTATGGGAAAATGTGGAATTGTGGAGAGATATGACTCTTACTCTGGGATAAATGCAATCGTTTTTACTAAATGCATTTTTCACACACACATCACTCTAGAACTAGGGTTACTATATAGGTAACCCACCGTTCTTGCATCAGGGCCTCTTTTCGACTTTGGAGCCACAGCTAAGAAGCTGTAGTATTCTCTGGTGGCCTACTCCGCTGCCAAACCTTCCATAAAAGGGAGTTTTGGCATGGGGGCTGACACAGAAAAAGGGCCGATTTTCTACTGAGGTTCTTGAACGCACCGCGGCAGCTCCTGTGGGGCCGCGGCTCTGTCAAATGCCATCTCTTTGAAACGGACATTATGGTGAAAAGTGGAAATGTGGAGAGAGATGACTCTTACTCTGGGATAAATGCAATCGTTTTCACTGAATGCATTTCTCACACACACATCACTCTCTTGAACCCGCACAGTGCTTTGACAGCACTACGGTTTATTCCACTCGCGTGCACGCGCCCACCTGCTGGCTCCTATACTGGAGTTTACAGAGGGGGCGGGGAGTGTGGGACAGTGTTCTTTCCTCTGGGGATGCGCAAGAAGCAGCCTACTCCTCACCCACGTGACCAAGGAGATCGATCCTAAGAGCCCTTCCGTAAACACGGGGGCTCCCAGGAGATCAACACGGTCCTTTTTGAAAAGTGCCATGCGGCGTGATCCCTCACCGGGATATCACACGGCAGACAACGGCGGCGGCCACGATCAAGCTACAAATAATCGCTCTGATCTGGTGAGGTGGGGGCATCTACAGCAATGAGCGAGATGCTCAACACACCCGTGTTTATCTGCAGTCGCCCTGTCACGCGGTAGCGTGGCAGAGCTCTTTTCAGCTCCCTGCCCAGCCTGCTGCCCGCTTGGAGCAGCTGCGCTCCGCCGCCATGGTCATCACCTAGGGCGGTGGACCTCCATGGACCGAACCCGGAAGTGCCTGACAACGGCAAACGGAGCCATCCGCCCCGCTGGAATGGCGAACGTGAATGGCACCGCCTCGGCCATATCCTGGTCCCCCAAACACTCTAACAGAGGTGGTGGAGATCGGTGCACGCGATCAAACCAAGGCAGGTGGGGCATGGCCGAGATTCCAGTAATGGTGAGTCCATTTTTCGTTTCTTCTAATATTCTAATCTTCGTACGTTTAACTCTTCGGTTGTCAGCTCGTCTGAAGAGAAAAAGGATGGTGGGGCGGCGGGTGTAGCCGCCTTATATACTGTGGGCATGCGCGCGCATTCAGGTAGGCTCGCCCCGATTGGCCGGCTACGTTTACGTAAATTCAGTAGGTGAAAGCACGCACAGCATGATAGAGAGTAGTACCCATAGAGTCCAGTAGAGGGCGGAGCCTGTGTGAGATATAACTCAGCTAACTGATCTTTTAACATTTTTTTTCCAAAAAAAAAACACAATGCTAGATGCACAGCCAACCCCTCGATTAGCATCTCCTGGAGACACAGAATCGTTTGGTGCCCACCTCAACACTCAGTGATAAACATTTGCGACGCTATAAACGAAAGCGTACATCAGAACATGTGGAGCTAGGTAGCTAGAAACGCTAACATGGCTTACCTTGGTCAAAGCTGGTCTTCAATGGCATTAAAACGATAAAAAAACGATGCTGCAGTTAATCCATAGGTTAATCCAATGTGTCTGTGTCCTCTTTGAAATGATTTCTGATAATCCATAAGCAATAAAACTGCTTTTTCATTTCCAAATGTCAGAGCGAGAGATCGCTTCACTCTGGTGCAAACCTGCATGCGGGAAGCCCCCACCGTTTGTTTTCACATCGAGTGTGTGTGGGGGCCTCCCCCTTCGATTCTATTGGCTCTAACGGTCAGAAAGAGGTATCAACCATCCAAATCGACCAAGGGGGGCCAGAGATATGGAAAAAAAAAACATTTTCACCCAAATCACCTCAGAGGTGGAGTGGTTTTGTCTAAACCTCTCTAAAAAGGTCAAATGTCACTTGTTTTGCATCAATCTTGATACAGGGTACTTATTATATGATGTACTTTGGATTCCTAAAGCTTTTAGTCTACTAACCCATCATCCAAGGGTAGTTTTCACTATAAGTAAACAATAATTTTTGGACGGACACTATAATTTACAGTTTTTTACTATGTAAAATCTGAATTTTCTTTAAAATAAAAAACATCTATATTGATTCTGACACTTCTACATCCAACTCACAGATGTAACCTTGCATTGATAAAAGAAATGATTCATATAACCCTTTTAGAAGTTAAGTTGTAGTCATTTGTTTTGGGCATGTCATTTTCGAGCCTGAAACATGAAAAACAGGCTTGGTGCTTAACAGGTTAAGCTTGAGACAGATGACTTGAAAGCACTTGACTTTTTAAAATTAAATATTTGCGTTTGTTTTTGTATTGAGATATTACGTTTAGTTTTTTCGAAACGTGATTGGGTGATTATAGCGCCATGCGCGCAAACCTGGCAACCCACTAGAAGGCAGGAGTGTCAGTTAACACGGCAGCGGCTAGCGTTACTCCAAAAAATGTCATTGTATATCATCGCATCATTTGTCTAATTAAATGCTGTTAACTTTTATAAGCTTCCTTGTACTCTTTTCAGTTTATCCTAGTCGAGAGACCCCGGTACCGGGAAGAAACTCATCTAACTGATCTTTTTTTTTTTTTTTTTAAAGAAAACCCACAATGCTAACACTGAGCCTCTGAATTAGCAACGAGCGAAAAATGCTAACACCTTACTGCACCGAAAATCACTCACAAAACCTTATTATTTATCTTTTCACCACATCCAACACATCGTTTCACATCGCGAGGTGACACAGAATTGATTGACACCGACATTACCACTGAATTATACGTATTTGCGACGTTATAAGCAAAAACGCACATCAAAACAGGTGACGCTAGGTAGCTAAAAATGCTAACATTTTTACCTTGGCTCTGTAGTCTCTCCAAAGTGGTCTTCAATGGCATTAAAACGATAAAAACGCGGCTGAAGTTAATCCATAGGTTAATCTAATGTGTCTGTGTCCCTTTGAAATAATTTCTGATAATCCATGAGCAATAAAACTGCTTTTCCGTTTCCAGATGTCAAAGCTAGAGATAGGTTCACTCTGATGTTAAATGACATGCACGAAGCCCCCACCTTTTCTCTTCACAGTGTGTGTGAGGGACTCCCCCTTCGATTCTATTGGCTCTAACGGTCAGAAAGAGGTGTCAACCATCAAAATTGAGCAAGGGAAGCCAGAGATATGGAAAATCCACCCAAATGACCCCAGAAGTGGTTTCTTTTTGCTAAATCTCTCTAAAAAGGTCAAATGTCACTTGTTTTGCATCAATCTTGATACAGGGTACTTATTATATGTTGTACTTTGGATTCTTAAAGCTTTTAGTCTACTAACCCATCATCCAAGGGTGATTTTCATTATAAGTAAAAAATACTTTTTGGACGGACACTATAATTTATAGTTTTTTACTATGTAAAATCTGAATTTTCTTTAAAATAAAAAACATCTATATTGATTCTGACTTTTCTACATCCAACTCACAGGTTTATCATTACTTTGAGAAAAAAGATTATTAATGTAACCCTTTTAGAAGGGAAGATATGGTCATTTGTTCTGGGAATGTCATTTTCGAGCCTGAGACCTGAAAAACAGGCTCAGGGCTTAACAGGTTAAGAAATCCTAACAGTGACAGTCTCAATCCGGGAATCAATCGTGGTGCAAATGTCTTTTTTGTTTTGAGCCACCTCCCTGCGGAGTGTCTCAAGGGCGGCTAGCACCATGTCGGCCTGAACACTGCTCTCCTCGTGGTGTTCCTTGCCAGGCGAGTTCAGTGATTCCCCCGGGCCTCCCTCCGCCGCGCAGGCCTTTGTCGATTTCGTCTTCACCATAGTTGAAAAAATCAAATGAATAGGTCCCGAAAGATGATATGATCACTAAATAAATAAATGTGTTATATAGTAGTGAGCTGGTCGGATTTAAGCGTGTCTTTTAAAGTAAAGCTGCAGAGCTCGTTCAGAGTGCTGCCACTAGTCCCTCATTGCGCGCCCTGCACTCATAACTGCAAGTGTTTTGTCAGACTATTTTAAATAACTAGGTTAGCTACGTTAGCAAGCTAGCTTACAGCAGACCTGCAATAATATATGAAGGAATCATGCAATCACATTGTTAAAAAAAGCCAATAAACTTACATTTTAGGTAAGTTTCCAACAACAGAGACAGTTGTCCAGCATTATAATCCCAAACATCAACAAGCATTCCAGTCCCAGCAGTGTGCGTCACTTTCTAGTGTCTCCTGGTTTCTGTTGTGTTCCGTTGTGTTATGTTTTTCCGATTAATAACATCATCGATATGTTGGATAGTGTAAGTGCAGTCGGATTCTCAAAGCAACATTCTCTTTCCTAAATCCCGATGAATTCTCCTATCATTTTACCTTAACCCCGTGACATTTTTCCCAGAGGCTAACGAATGGTGGTTGGGAAAAGATGATAGGAGCTGATTTTGACACAATTCCAATGCAACTTAATTGTTATCGTCCAACAGGTAGAGTGAGAGACATCAAGGGGGAGTGGATAAGCAGGAGAGAGAGAGGAGCTGTAGAAAGGCACTTTATATTATCTCACTGCCTCAGCCTCAGCAGTGTCCGCCAGAGCCCGAGGCCTTCTGTATCGCAACGATATCTCTACAAATTCTTCCAGCCTTGCCCTGCAGCCTTTTCATCATCAGCCAGTGTGCCGCTCTTCATAATGTCCTCAGAAGCCCCCCATCCTCTAAATAGCCTCAGTCTGCTTCTATCATTCAGCTAATATTGTGTACATACCGGGAAGTGGATGTGCACCTTGAAGAAACTTTTGTCCCAGAGGTAAAAGTGCTTCTATAGGCTTGCACTCTTAGTCTTGTAGCTGATTTACATGACGGCAGCACATACACATGTTTATTAAAAAATATTCACAGATGCATACTTGGTGGTTATCACAGGCAATCTAGAGAATCCTACGCATATGAACACATTAAAGCAAGCGCCTGAAGAGAGGCACGTTTACCTTAACATACAGACACACAGTTTGTCACCATCTCGTAAGGCAGGGGTTTCAATCTTAAGGACTCACTAATTTCAAGACCTTGCGTTAAGTGTTAATGATAAATCAGAGCTGCCAGCACCAAAATACACACAGATTAATCACTGGATTAGAGCTCTACTTTTATTCATCTCTTTCTCTGTCTTTGTCTCTTTCTGCCTTTGTCTCACTTTCTCTTTCCCACAAAAGAACACACCAGCATGTGTAAGAAATAAAATCAATGTTTATATGGCGTAATTTAAATTAAATACACTGTTTTAATTTAAAGCTGTTTTATTCTGAAAACCGGAAATTAAATACACTGTTTTAATTTAAAACTGTTTTATTCTGAAACCGGAAGTTCACACAACGACTTCCCGTTTTGCAAGTAAATATAGTCACTTCCGGTTAGCATTAGCTAATATTACTTTTTTTTGAAAAAGTGAATTTAAGGTGAAATGACACGTGGTGTTGCACACTAAACACACTGTCTTTAACCCTGACATATTCACGCTGCAATACTATTATTAGTGAATGTTTAACCTCTTAAGCACTGCGGTCCCCCCATTGGACCCCTCCCACTGCTTTTTTTTTAGACAATGTCTCAGGGTTTCTTAACATTTATGAAACTATTAATGTGTAGCACCAGATTAACGGGAAGAATCTCAGCTAACTGAAGATATGAACCATTTTTAGTTAAAAGAAACAAAAGAGTAATACCAAGCCTTTGAATTAGCATTTTGCAAAAAAATGCTAACTAATGCTAACGGACTTTTGCACAGCACTCACTCTCAAAATGCCCTTATTACTTATCGTAACTGCACAAACAAGATATCCGATTAAAGCTGAGACTCCACATATTCCATACATGTAGTGTCATCACTGTACGACCCCGAATTTGCGGAGCTTTCAGCCAGAAAAGAGAAAGTAAACAACATCCGGTTTCAAAAATATTACAATAATTACATCTTACCTTTTTTGATTTGTGATCAAAAGTTGTGTTCAACGGAATAAAAACGCCGCTCAAGGTTAATCCAATGTCTCTGTGTCACGTAGAATTTTTTACTGATAATCCATCATCATATTTATGGCAATAAACTGAGTTTTCATATAGAGTGTATGAGAGCTTCCGGTTTTGGGCATGCTGGCTGCGCATCACTCTCATTCACCAATGGTAATGTTTAGATGGATTTAGGAACTCCCTCTCGATTCTATTGGCTCTAACGGTTCAAAAGAGGAGGCAATCACCAAAATCGACCGATGGGTTCCAGAGATATGGCAAATACACCCAAATGACCCCAGAGGTGTTTTTTCTTTCTAAACCTCTCTAAAAAGGTCAAATTTAACTTGTTTTGCATCAATCTTGATACAGGGTACTTATTATATGTTATAGTTTGGATTGCTAAAGCTTTTTGTCTACTATCCCATCATTCAAGGGTGGTTTTCACCAGTGTGTGAAATACCCGTCAATAATCAGGGGGGTCCCCAACAAAAATGACCTACCCCACCTTTAACGCAACCTTTGGTGCCGTCAAATATTTCTATATTCTGACGTTCATATGAACGAATGAATACGCGACCGTTAAGGTGTCCGAACATGACAATAAAATAGCAGTATGCAACGTGTGTGAAGCAGAAATTCTGCAGCTCCGCCCGCTGTGACGGACCGGTGAGCGGAGCAAAACACACACTAAGAGTTAGACCTAACACACTTAGCTATTTTATCTACCTCTGGAACAAGCTAAACTAGTTATAAATATATTAATTATTCACTGTCGGGTCACTCATTACTGGATCAGAGAGCTGCATGAGATACTGACAGGCTGTCAGGAGAGAAAGAGAGGAGGAGAGGAAAAGAGAGCGCTTCCGCTAATTTCTCCCGTGTTATTATCCAAAGTTAATGTAAACTTGAATAATGTACTTCATTTGAATGTAATAATTATGTTGGTTGTTGTTTGTGGAAGCGTCAGTGAATGAGCCCCATTGAGTTTTAAACATCATTTTAAATGGAAGATCCCCATAGCCTCGGATCGGCGATCGGTATCGGCCGATACTGATTCCGGCGATCGGTGATCAGGGGCCACTCATCCACATTTCCCTCCCCTTGTGGTCCAGCACTAATAGTGTTGGAGCCAAATCAAAAGTCAAAGTCTTTCATTAGAATGAAAAGCTAAAGTAATATCCAAAGTCAAACATTTAATTTTCTTCTTCAGTGGTTCCAATTAAAAGTGTAGTCACACATTTGACTCTTTTTCAGCCCTCTTTTTTGTTACCTTCTCATCTTGTCCGTCTGGTCCTGCTCCTCTGTTTTACTTTTTTCATTCCCGCCGCTGGCTTGGATCAGAGAGCTCTCTCTCCCAGATTAAAAAGTGACTGTGGGGTCTGTACACTGTATCCATTTCTTCTCCCCTGCCACCAGGTAATGCAGAAAGAGCGGTTTGGGAGGAAACAAGGAAATATTTTGGTGTTATTTTGGTCGCAGTTTGTCTCCAAAGGGACTGCCCCGTCACAAGGAGACAGAGTTTGTTTTTTTGTCCCACACAACCTTATTATTCTGTCTGCTCGCCAAGCTGGATCAGATGAGTGCACAGACTCTAAAGTGCCTGTCGACAACACTGTGGGACAAACGCACTGATCAGCACACACACACACACACACACACACACGTACATGCAGCACTGCAGGTATGACTACTAAGAGCCAGGCATGGTGCAGGCATAAATTAGAAACACACACACTTCCCTCACTGGGTGAGTCTATTCAGAAATGAAAGATGTAATCTCTGACCCAATCACAGAGACTTCACAATAGCGAACGCTTCACCTACAAAATAAGAGATGCTGTTTCTTGTTTTATTAATTGCTGCATGTCTTTTATTACCCGTTGCATCTCTCTTTGTGAAGAGGAATACGTGTCAAATGAAGTTACAGAGGTATGTGTCATGATCCTCAAAGAAATAAGGAAGGATACATGTTTATGAATATTTGTGAATAAATCATAGTTTTCACTATAAAATGACTTCCCATGAACAAACCCCCCCAGACTTCAATAAATATCAAACCATTTTACAAATACTGTATATATGAGAATACAAGCCACAAAGAAGGGCCATGATTATCTAGCTAGATTATCTCTTCATTTACACATAAAACAATTCTGCTGAACAGATACGTGTATAAGAAAACGACATACTTTTTGTGATGTCAAAAGGTATTGTTTATGTTTTAAATTGTAGTAAATTGTGTGTTGAAGGAGTCAAAATGCATGTATACACAACTTGAAATTTCAAATTTGTATATCCTGTTATTTCAGAATGATTCAATGTGTATTCATCACTGCTATTGAGACTAATCTCACTTCATATTCTGTTTGTTCATTTCTTGGTGTGAGAAAAACGGAAATAAAAGCGATGAAAACTAAGTGTGAGAAAAAAAAAGAACTACAAATAATAAAAACAATGACATATATATAATTAATATTTCAATGCAATGTAATGATTCAAACTGGAAGTCTTTGGGTCAAATATTATCTGTGTATATTATTGAAATAGAAAATAATTGATAAAGAATGCTTTATAAATAAACACTTCATCAAGGCATTTAAATGTATATATTCTTAGAAAATGATAATGTAAGCCTTATTATCCACAGAGCACTGTCAGCTGTGTAGTGGTATTTGTATCGAAGCCCAACTGTTTTGGCAACGGTTATGGCTTGTTTTAAAGTTGAGGCAACTAACTCTCTCCAGCCAGAATTGTCATGAGGGCACACAGCCTTTCCAACAAACTACGTGACCATGTATGAGACACAATAACCAGTTGGTATTCATGAAATACTTCCAGTTTGATATACTGTATATTAACTTTTTCAGTTAAAGAATTTCATTATTTGTATTTTTATAACAGTAACTTCCTGATGTCTCTGTGCAGAAAGTGAAAAGTTAAACTACTTTTTACTCCCGGCACAGCAGTATCGCCCAGGTCGGCTGAACAAATGGGCCTGCAGCTCTACAACAGTGGAGTTGAACTAGGGATCGACCGATATGGCTTTTTCAAGGCCGATACTGATACCGATTATTAGTAATCAAGGAGACCGATAACCGATATTTGGAACCGATATACATTTGCAGTAAAATCAGAAAATCTTGGTGTCAAAATGTAGAATAACACAAACTCCAACACAACTTCTTTGAAATGCATTTAAGCATATATTATGTTTAATGAACTTTTAAACATCTTACAACTGGTTTCCTCTCTGTGACCTTTTCTTTAGTGCAAAAGTGGGGCTGCAGGCTGACATGCTTAACTAACAATAATGCTGAATTTATTATATCAAAACAATGCCTGTCTATCTAGCAAAATCCCAATAAGCTGCTAGCAACTGCAAAACACTAGTGCTAGCTAATGTTTTGCAAAATATTAAAAGTGAGGCTATTACAGTAGACCTAACGTTAGTCTATTACAGTGGCGAGCCGTGACTTTTATACCTAGGCCCTCTGACCCCCCCCCCCTTCCCTCGAAAAAAAAGAAGAGTTATTACGTCTCAGCGTATACTTCAGCGGAATATCAAACCAACGGCCCGGGGTGCAAAATGCATTAATGACAGCGACCCTCTACCACACAAAACAACACCATTTATATAAACACCTCTCATGACAGGGCACCCACAGCCAAGTAACAATTCAAAATGAATGAAGTCGGCACGGCGGCCCACATTGAAAATGACTTAGGCCTACCTTTGATGATCAAATCACTTAAACACAAAGTCCATCCTCCGGTCCTTTTGGATGAAGCACTTGATGGCGGGTCATGCAGCTGATCCTTTGCCACTCCAGTTTATCATTGTAACTCAATCTTGAAAATGACTCGGTTAATAATTTCGCAACGATGTCATCACTATCACTGACATGAGCCATCATGAACGAACTTATGCTAATCATAAATCTATTGATTAGATTTAGGATTCGAAAATAATAAAAGTAGGGTAGACATGTGGACATTATCCGGCTGAACAAAACGGGCATTTATCTAACAGGTTCGTTTTCCACAGACCTTATTTCGAGCTATTACATCCATGAGAAATTCCATTGCTTTTCTGTCGAGGGAACCCGAGCGCAGCTTACTTCCGGGTTTTAGGACGCGTCACTGCACCACTTGCATAAACCTCACAGCGGGCGGAACTTGTCATAAAGTCCGCAAAAACAAAGCCTACCCATTTAGAGGGAGGATATGATTGGTCAATTGTACTGTCATTTGACATTACTCTCTCATTGAGTTACTATAGCTGGCCCTCTGTGAATGTACAGAGGGACCAACAAGCTCTCCCGTCTTCACAGTACCGCAGAGACGGCATTTAACCCTTCACATTCCAACAGAAACTGAACAGGCAGATTCGAAGGATTTATTTCTTTGGAAATGTTATTTTAAATACAATTAAATCAAGTTATTTTGGTAAAACGAATGAAAAATGTAAAATAAATATTTAAAAAAAAATGTTTAAAAAAAAAAAAATTCAAATATATTTTTTTTAGAATATCTAGAGGGCCCTGACGGCTCGCCACTGGTCTATTAGCCTCACTTCTAATATGTTGCTAAACATTTGCTAGATACATGTTGGCTAGCTAATGAGCTTCACATATCAACCTGAAAAACTGTGAGGCTCCACTCGCAGCCCCCTCCCCCCCCGCACCACAGTTACTCCGCTGCGAGACGCTGCACGCACCCCCAACTCTGACTGAGTTCTCACGTCCCTGTGTAACTGGGAAACTGATATAATTGGATCATAAGATCGTGGTGTTTTTGCGGTGTTTTTGCAACTTCAGCATAGGGGATTGGGATGTTTATTGAACTTCGGCTTTCAACTGACTTACCTTCGAAACACATGTATGGCTCTGCCGCTCAGCGCTGCTGCTTGCCTCTGTCTGTGTCTGCGTTCTTTCGCACCTGCCTGTAATCTGAGAAGGTCCCGCCTCTCTGGCTGGCTCCCGCCCGGAAAATCTTCAGTGTTGATTGACACTTCAGTAATAACCTATCAGATAGCGCTGTGGGCGGGACATTGCTCGTGTACACAGAGTGGTGACTGCAGCTAGAGAAACGGCCGCATCAGAGCCAAAGTTGTATCGGCAATTTGATAAAAAAAAAGGCCGATACCGATAATCGGTCAAATGCGGAATATCGGCCAGGACTTTTTTTAATACACTTTCAATTGTTGTTACGGCAAATTATTTTCACTGGACAATATGACCGAGAGATTTTAAATGGGTAAAAAGGAAAATATTGAGTGACTATTTTGAGGAGTCTGAACCTGACCCCTGTGTACAGGGGTCAGGTTCAGTGAATCTTCTTAAGGTGGTATTTTGTCTTTGCTCTGTTCTCCATTTCATTTTTTTGAACTCCATTAACATTCCATAACTGTGTGTATTAGCTTCATGTCTGCACTATGTCTCCAGTCTGTGCTGTGATGCCAGGACAGATCACTCACACACACACACACACACACACACACACACACACACACACAC